>WTSP01022606.1:6619-17594 GCA_025331215.1 Actenoides lindsayi
TAGACCAGGCTGCTCAGAGCCTTGTCCAACCTCACCTTGAATATCTCCAGGGGTGGGGCCTCAACCACCTCCCTGGGCAGCCCATTCCACTGTTCTACCACCCTCAATGTAAAGAACTTATTCTTAGGGTCTAGAGCACAAGTCTTGTGAGGAGCGACTGTGGGGCCTGGGGTTGTTCAGCCTGGAAAAAAAGGAGGCTCAGGGGAGACCTTCTCACTCTCAGCAACTCCCTGAAAGGAGGTTGGAGCCATGTGGGGTTGGTCTCTTGTCCCAAGGAACAAGGAGGAAATGGCCTCAATTTGTGCCAGGGGAGGTTTAGGTTGGACATGAGGAACAATTCCCTGAAAGGGTTTGTCAAGTCCTGTCCCAGGCTGCCCAGGGCAGTAGTGGAGTCCCCACCCCTGGAGGAACTGGAAAGTTATGTAGATGTGTTGCTGAGGGCCATGGTTTAGTGGTGCCCTGGCAGTGCTGGGTTAACGGTTGGACTCAATGATCTTCAAGGTCTCTTCCAACCAAAATGATTCTATGATTCTGTGCTTCTACAACAGTTAAAGAGCTAGTAAATATATTCACTGATATTACATAATTTATTTATTTTGATGATGAAAACATTTTCTAACTAGTAATTCCAGCTGATAAAATATGCAAATTAATAGACAGAGGCAGATGGCCATTGCATAAGATCCTCAGTGAATTCATGACAGAGTGAGAAATAATACTAAAGTAGACTAATTCTGCAGACTCTAACCACAAGGCTGGTATCACGTTTTACAGTCTTCTTGAGTCAATGAAGACCTCAGGTGTTCTTCCTCCCACAGAGCCGCCTCACATCAATGGTTCCGATGAACCAGAAGAGCTCTCTGTCATCGTCAACAACCCTCTTGAGCTTCTCTGCATCTCTTCGGGCATTCCAGTCCCCAAAATCTCATGGATGAAGGATGGGCGCCCACTTCTACAGAATGAGAATGTTCATGTCCTAAGAGAAGTCCTTCGAATAGCCAGTGCTCAGGTAGAGTATTTGTTTCAGAATAGGCTCAGTTTTGCAAGTCCTCGAGGAGTGTGCAGAACTGCCTCCTATGAGGACCACTCTAAGATGTGTTCTTAAAGCCTCCATAAAATCATCCACCTACATTTGTGTTAGACAATATGTTTTTCAAGCCTCGCCGTGGAGTTTCCCATATAGAACAAGTGAAGTGTTATGGGTTGAGTGTGCCCAAGCACTACTCCCTCTTCTGAGCATTAGGACTTCAAGTTCACTTCAGAATTATGTAGGTTTTTTTGTTTATCGGTGCTTCTTGTTGCAAAGCAGAACAATCAATGCTGGGGACTTGTCTTCTTCTGGGGTTACTTCTGGGTTTAGTCTGTGTCTGTAATGTGCTCTTGTTCCTCGAGAGTCCTATTTAGCTCTTGTTACTCATCTCTTGCTTTTCTTCTTTAATGTTTTATAGCTTCTCCTCAGCCTTTCTTCTCTTGATTAGCTGGGATTTTCCTAATAGCCATTTGCTTCTCACATGTTGGATGTGACAATCTTGAAGGTCTCTTCCAACCAGCACAATTCTGTGATTCTATGTATAAGCCATAGGTTGCAGAGAAAAGCTGCATTTGTAGTCATCTGTGTGCAAGTTAAGAAAACACAAAGACAATAGAAAGACTTTCAGGTTATTTCAGACAACAAAAGAGTCCAGGGAAAAATAACCTTTCAAGACCTGCAGCAGTAACCTAAGGCTGTACTCAGCTATGGAGAGACAGGCTGAAGTTCACCAAACTGGGGACTGATCTCTGCTCATTTTGTTTGTAAAGCAAAGACTTTGCAATGAAGAGTTTACAGGAAGGAGAAAACATCAAGGTATGATTGAGTGTGTGTTCACACAAAGGTTTCCTTAGTGCCCCAAACTGACCCATGCTTAGATGGGTACCTGTAGCCCGTTTGAACTTTATTGATTACCATTTATTGATACAAAAAGCATTACAAAGAGAGGGGTTCTTGCTGGAGATGCGTTATGCAGAGAGATTTTATGGTGTCTTGCACCTCCTAAGCCATCTCTACACAGTCCCACTGTGGTAAAATAAAGAAGTTTTCAAGAACTTCATTACTTTATTTTCAAGCATTTCTTATCTATTGTGTTTGTGTTCGAGTGTTGCCTGTTATATGATGTTGTCCATGTTTGTATTTCACAGTTTTTCTGGATTGTTCCCATGTTCTGAGGTTTCTGCTGAAGTTGTTGGTGTGTTTCTAGGTGGAGGACACAGGACGATACACGTGTTTGGCATCTAGCCCAGCAGGAGATGCTGATAAGGAATATTTAGTAAGAGTCCATGGTAAGTTTAATTTAGGAAAATAATGATTCCTTCAAAATGTAAACTACTAAGGGACGTATCAGTGTCTCGTTTCACAAGTGACATATTGCTAAAGAAGAAGTGCCGCGTGTTTGGAGAAAGTGATTTTACACCAGAGGATCATAATTAACATTTCTGAATAAGGGTAATGATTCTGAACATGATCCCCAACCAAAAGGGAAAGTTCTACCTGCTGCAACTGCATTCCAGGTGACATATCTATGATCATCTTAGTTTTTCTGTAGAAAAAAGTAAGAAATATATTTAGAAATGAATACATTAAATGTAGTGGCAGTAAAGAAGTGCAAATAGGACTACTGCAGCTCTCCAATACACCTCAGGTTTCTTCTTGAAGATTAAAACTCCTGTGCTTATTGATGAGCAGCTCATGAAACTCAGAGCGGGTGTTCTCTGCTCTCTCTGGCTTAAATGCTGGCACTGGGACTTTCATTTCTGTCACAGTAGTTTCCAGCATGTGCCTTGGGAAACAGGTTCACCAGTTTAACAAACGTGATACCTTTAGCACAGCTATGGAGAAGTAGAACTAAAGAACGATGCTGTAGCTTTGCATTTATTTTAAACCTAAGGAACACTTTGGAAATTTTCAGCGAATAACTTCAATGGTAGCTCATCTGTGTGGTGTTTATGTTTCTCTTCGTGTTTGTAACAGTTCCCCCTAACATTGCTGGTACCAGTGGACCCCAGGACCTGACCGTGCTGCAGAACAGACAGGTCATCCTGGAGTGCAGGTCGGATGCCGTGCCACCTCCGACAATCTCGTGGCTTAAAAATGGAGAACTCTTGGAGGTACAGCGGTTCAGTTGTTGGTACTCGCCTCGTGCTCCCTTTGTTTTTCACACACACTGCTGGAGGTTTCTTACTCTGCTCACTTGTCCCTTCAGTGCAGCCCAAGTTACAGTGCCTTGAATTCGAGAGAAGCTGAGTAGCCCCAGTTAGTCCTCACTGAGTACCTGCAGCTAGCAAGCATGTGAAGTGGCCACCCCGCTGTTACTTGTTCTTTTTTCCTTTAGGGGGATGCCTTGCTCCTCCTGGATCCTCTGCACAATGCTAGAAGCCTTCGGTATACTCCTGAATGGCTTCCCAGGAAAGGTAGCTGAGAAAAGACTGCACTGTATGTTTCCTTTGGGTATATTATGCATCCTCCTATTCTAGTAGCATTTAGAAAGGAATTTAAATTCTTTATGTTGGGAAAAAAAAAAAAAAAGAGAATGGGTTGTTAATCACCACAGTTTCGTATCAAATGAATCTTTTTCATTCAGAATTCCATGTAGTGTCATGTTAAAGCATCACGTCTTTGCTGGTTGAGATACAATTAGCAAGATGAGGATTCTTTATACAGAAAGAATTTTTTCCTCCCCGTCCTCCTCCTTGAGGCCACTAGGTGCTTTCCAAGTGACCAATTTAAGTTCTGTTACTAGTCGAATTTAATTAATTGATAATTTTCCCTCAGTTGATCTTTATTCATTAATAAAGAGGAAACAAATTTAGCTTATGAATTGTGGCTCCCTTAACTGTAGCCCATCAGTTGTCTTCGCACGAATTTCTGCTTTATTAGCTTTCCCTCTGACACACCATTCCTCAGGCACTTTCTCTATTTTAAAGTATATTTAAATATCATTGTATAATATTTATAAAATATATAACATTAGTGGAAGAAGTAGGAAGGTGGTGGGCAATGATGTCTCACTAAGTGCTGCTGGGGAATGTTACCTTAAATATAGGACAAGACCTGGCTAGGAACAAGTTTAACAAAAGCACCCTTCGGAATGCTTAATTCTTTAATTGGGTGGTGATTTTTATTTATTTAATTTTTTTTATGAAACAAAGTTGAACAAGGCTTGGGAGTTAAGTATGTGAATACTTTTTGCCTCAGTCTTCCTTGGTAATCTTGTGTTTTAAAAGCAGTATTTAAATAACCCATGAAAAGAAGCCACTGGTACCAATATTCACTGGGAACCAAAGCAGTAGAGGAACACTATGCTAGGCAGAGGTACTCAGCTGACAACCTGTGAATTAACTTCTGGAACAGTAGTTCTCCTCTTGCCTCATGAATTCAGTATGTGAGGCTGAGGCATCTTGGTTGTGCAGTATGGTCAATCCCCTGCCTTTGGATTTATAGCAGCGTAGGGAATTTCTGTCTCTGGAGTTTGCTCTCCTCCAGCACTACACTTCAGTTAGAAGTTTTTTTCAGACATGGCACTCTCAATTTGTCATGTGGACTTTAAGTAGCAGACTTTGGTTTATTCTGTTCCCTATTGTCCTTTTCATTCTTCAGCTTAGCTTGTATAAATATATACCCCAGGTATCAGGAAAACATTAGTGTCCTCCTGAATGCCTGGTTGCTTTCTCAATCTCAAATCCATGTAAGAGCCTCCTAATAATAAGCAGCTGGGAAAGAGCTGGAGAGTGGCAAGAGAGGTGCTCCTCATATCCTCCTCAGCTTGGAGAAATTAAGGTGTCGTGGTTGCAAGAGTGGGCTGGAGAAAGTCAGGTGCTTGTGTTGCAGTGCTGTTTCAATTGAAATCATCACTGCTTTTTTGTGTAACAGCCTCGTGATGGTGGGTCTCATTCCTCCTGGTTTTGTTGTCTTCCAGTGTGCAAATTTTGAGGTCTCCTCTAGACATCTGTGTGCTTAACGAGGTAATTGTGCAGCCCCACCACGTTTGGTAGCAGAACCATAGAAGGATCTAACCTCTAGCAGCTCTGGGGTCCTTGCACTCTTTGTTGACTTAGAAATGCACGTTGAGCGTTAAGAATTAAGGAGGAGCATCTTGATCTAATCCAGCTTTATTTAAACACTAAAGGAATTCTTGAATTTTGTTTTATCAAAGATATTTTTTTCTGACACACCCTGAGTAGAAGAGACAGATGAAAGGACAGCATCATTGCCTGTCCATTGTCATCTGTATGCTTCTGTGTATAGAAACCATGGCACAGGCTGGGTACTCAACAGGAAATACCAGTTATTACCCCAAATCTGGCTGTCCATAGCCCACGCTGGTGGTGAACCATTCCACCTCTGAGGCTTCAGCACTGGTGGACTTAATTCTGAGTTGGTAGACTGGCTGAGTTGGTGCCTAGGGTGAGACCAGCACATCAGGGTCCTAGTGCAGGGAAGGGCAGAACTGGACTCGCCAGACTAAAAGTGAGAAAATAAACAGGTTTAAAATGGAACTCATCTCTTGTAGTAGTTATTCTCAGACTCTCAGAGAGTAGATGAGAATGTCAGCTTTCAATGTCATCCAAAGTGTGGGTAGCACATACTGGAAAAGTTTGAGTTGCTGTTCTTTTTTTTTCTACTGTTTGGGGTTTTTTTTAAACCCAGTCAGGTTTTTTTGAACATTTGTATGTCAGTCAGTCATGCAGATACGACCCAGACTGGTTGTGGTCATATCAAATGGCCTCAAGTTGCACCAGGGGAGGTTTAGGTTGGCCAGGAGGAACAATTTCTTGACTGCAAGGGTTGTGAAGGGCTGTCCCAGGCTGCTCAGGGCAGTGGTGGAGTCCCCATCCCTGGAGGGGTTTCAGAGCCATGGAGATGTGGTGCTGAGGGACACGGTTTAGTGGTGACCTGGCAGTGCTGGGTTAACAGTTGGAATCGATGAGCTGAAAGGCCTTTTCCAACCAAAACGATTCTGTGATTCTATGGTAAAAAAGTTTGGACTTCAAATAGCTCCCCAGGAGGTGCTGTGGAGTCATTGCAGAGCTGAGAAGAGTGGTGAACTCAGGTTCAGAAATGCTGGGTAGGAACCTTAGCAGGCTGAGTTTATGCTGGCTCCCCTGATCAAGACTGATGTTTGAAGAACAGTATAGAGAAACTTGTATTTCTTCTGCCTGTATTGTGCATGGGCTTTCAAAAAAACCCAAAGAACCCAAACCAAAACGTTCATTGTGTGCTATTAGCTGCCCCTTTGCATTAAAACTCCAAAGCCCTTTGACTAGGCACCCCCAGAAAAACTGTCCTGTTCAGGCACAAGTTCCAGTAGGAGTTTCAAGGGGGGACCCTTAAGGAAATTAAAATGTTTTAAAAAACCCCTTTGTTTACCCTGTTGTCTTCTTGGATGTAAACAAAGCTAAGCCAGCACTGAATGCAGTCCCTTTGGCCTTTTCTCATGGCTTTTGTTACTCTGCGATGAAAGGCTGGTTTGTCCTCCTGAGGAAAACAAGGGTAACCTTAAATTGGTCAAACTCTCTCTCTCTCTCCTTTTCAGGGAACTCCTCGCGTTCGAATCCTGTCCCAGGGGCGGTACCTGCAGATCAATAACGCTGAGCTCGGCGATAGCGCGAGCTACACCTGCCTGGCGAGGAACATCGCCGGGAAAACGACCCGGGAGTTCGTGCTGACGGTGCACGGTAAAGTGATGGGCCCCCTCTTGTGCCTTGGGATCGTCGCCTGGTGCTTCTGCAGTTCACGTGGCAAGAAAGAAGCATTAATTGCCTCTTTCTAGCCAAGCGCTGGCTGCTTAGGCTGGGTCTAAACTGTGGGACCGTGTGTCCTCCATCACGTGTGCCACCACCTCGGTCCATGGTTGTCCTCCGCGCTAAAGGACCTGGTGGTGGGACTCACCACGGCTCACTCTCCATCTGCCTGTGCCTCCCGTTGATGGAAGGGTGCTGTGCATCTTCCCGTCATCCTGACACGCAGACAGGATGCATCCGGAATGAGGACCCAGAAATGCTCTTAGATAAATTCAGAGAAATTCTTAAGAGCATTTGTCTGGCACCTCAGGGGACAGGTTTCATAGCTGCCTTGGCCACCAGTTTTGCAGGTTATCTGAAAACCATGGCTGCTTCTCTGCACCTGTAAGCAGGAGAGAGCAGGAAGACAGAGCTTGAAGAGCCCTGTGCACCTACTTGTGCCGTACTACCAGAGCCTTGAGTTTCATTTTAAACCTCTTTTTTTTTCCTCATTTTTAGTCTGGTCAGAAACTATTCTACTCTCATGCTCAGGTGATGATAAGAACCATTTTTCCTGGTCCTATTCTGGTCACAACCTAATCATATGTACCTGTGTTACACATTCTTTTTTTGTCCTTAATCTGTAATTAGGAAGCAAGGATCTCACCACAGCCTTATTTTACTGAATTAAACAGACTGAACTCTTTTAGCTGCTGTCACTATACAGTAACGTTTGCAGTAAGTTGCAAAGATGATCTTTACAGAGCGTTGCCAACAACCTTTCTTTTTCATTTCCCTTCTGCATCGTGGCAATTACCCTGTGCGCTACGCAGAACGGTAAGAAGCTTGTTCCTGGCTCTGCAGTGATCCCCAGACCCGTTACTGCATCTGCTTTCCTCTGTTTCCTTCCAATCACTGCAGAGTAAAGTGTTTTTAATTAGATCCCCATTGATTTTTTTTTTTCCCCGTGACAGTGGCTCCTGCCATCCGAAGCGGTCCTCAGACTGCCGTTGTGCTTCTAAACGCTTCCGCGGTGCTGGAGTGTGTCGCGGAGGGAGTCCCGGCCCCGAGGATTACATGGAGGAAGGACGGGGCTATTTTTACTGGAAACAATACAAGGTATTGTCCAGAAGTCAGCACAAGTATTCTTCATTGTTTTGGGTTGTTTTTTTTTAAGAATGGTTTAATTACAGAAAGCTTTATTAGACATCCATGGCTTGTAAATTAGTTTTCTTGTCACCGATCGGAACTCCTATTTTTATTATCATCTCAAATAGACCCAAATGAGGAAAATGCAGCCATAGAAATTAGCACAAAGAAGTTGTTCTGCAGAAAAATACCAATACAAGAGGTTTCATCCTTTAAGGTGGATGAAAAACTCCTTTGGCAACCAAGTGTAATAATGATTCTTCTGATATTAAATGTCTTGAACAGTCAATGTGAAAGATCTTCGTATTTTTTTATATATATGTGGATTTTGAAGATCAAGCCAAGCAATTTCAGGCAGACCAAAAACTGCTTGAGTGTACTCTGTAGTTTCAAATATATAATCCTTTCTATACGTGTTCAGTATCAACCTGAATTACAGTGAATGATTTCTGTCTTCTGATTGTTTGAAGGGGAAGTAATTTGGCAGGGGACTCAATGATCTTAAAGGTCTTTTCCAATCTAGGCAGTTACATGATTCTGAGATTCAGTTGTATTTTCCAAGTAAAAAGAAAAACCACAAGTGTTAATGAGGGATTTATGGTTAAATGTGAAATCATAAAAAAAAAAAAAAGGGCTTTGGGATATTTTCTGCAAATCTGTCATCGTTTATGTGGAATCACTGTGTCAGCAAGATTTCATAATTTCTCTGGAAAATGGATGTGTTGGGAATGAGTGAAGTCAAAATAAATGCAGTAAATGAGAAAATTCTAACGCGCCCAAATGAAGACCCTACGTGTTTGGGCTGTTTGCCTTGTACCCCGAGTCATCTTTTCCTTCTGCGCTCCCAGGATAACCAGTGGTTCTCTGGTGAAAAAAAACAACCAACCAAACATGGTTTTGTTTCAGGTACTCCATGTCAGAGGATGGATCTCTGCACATCCACTCGGCACACGTGACCGACACAGGCCGATACGTGTGCATGGCCACCAACGCAGCTGGCACCGACCGCAAACGGATCGATCTGCAGGTCCTTGGTAAAAGCTTGGGCTTTAGCTAATTATGTGTGTTTGGACAAGTCTCAAGTCCAGTTCTTCTGGTTCTGACAGACCCAGTTTTAAGTTTGGCCAGTTTTTAGCTGCTCTGGTGAAAAAAAAAAATAAATAAAAATATAGGAAGGCATTTGTGACCTTAGGAACACAAGCCAAATGTTCATGACAAAATATTTATCCCTTGTGCACTGGAACTAGAAAGACTTGACACATCCCATGCTACATGTTTAGTAAGTTTGCTGCTATCAAGATACTCTTTATAGAAATC
The DNA here is from genome assembly GCA_025331215.1 of Actenoides lindsayi. NCBI lineage: Eukaryota > Metazoa > Chordata > Aves > Coraciiformes > Alcedinidae > Actenoides > Actenoides lindsayi. The sequence continues at coordinate 15,842 of WTSP01022606.1, forward strand.
AAGTGAATGTATTCAGACAGTTCAGTTCTATGTATATAGGTATGGAGGGAAGGGGGCTGTGTATATATATATATATATTCATTCTGAATAATTAGGCTCTGTTTGTCCTTAGTTCCTCCAACTATTGCTCCTGGACATACAAATATTACAGTTACTGTAAATGTGCAGACCACTTTGCCTTGTGAAACTACTGGAATTCCCAGACCAGCGATTAGCTGGAAGAAAAATGGGCATCTGCTTAGTGTTGACCAGAACCAGAATACGTACAGGTGAGAGGTGTTTGCTTTTCAGGGGTGATTTTACCACCGTAAGAATCTAGCCATGCTTAAATGTAATCTTGCCTAGCCAGCAAATTCTGTGGGCTGAGAAGAAAAGAAGGATTTCAATGGCTTGTCGTTTCTTCTCCTTTCTTTATCCAGACTTCTGTCTTCAGGCTCCTTAGTAATCATTTCTCCCACGGTGGAGGACACTGCTGTCTATGAGTGCTCCGTGTCAAATGATGCAGGAGAGGACCGAAGAGCACTTGAGCTCACAGTTCAAGGTAGAGGAGATATTGCTGTTACATCTGTTTGGCACCCAGAGTTTCTTTAGGGCGTTCCAATATGGGGATGATGTTCTTACATCATCCTTTTATCCTACTGATATCCACACTCCCAAGAAAGTGAAGTTATTCCCAAGAGTTCATAAAAATGAAAATGGGCAAGTAACCTTTGCATTGATCTTCATTTTTAGTGCCCCCGTCCATAGCAGATGAAGCCACAGACCTGCTGGTAACTAGGCTGTCTCCAGTGGTCATTTCCTGCACCGCCTCAGGGGTTCCTGTCCCCTCGGTTCATTGGACCAAAAATGGCATCAAGCTGCTTTCCAGAGGAGATGGCTACAGCATCCTCTCTTCAGGTACCGCGCGCGGCTGGAGCTGAGCCGCGGAAGATGGGCGAAAGGCACATCGGGAAGTAACTAATTAAATGCGAGCAAGCACCCAATTTCTTAGAATTAAAAAAAAAAAATAGACCTTTTAAGATGGAGAGGGTTTTCGTGGGAATGCCAGGCCCCTCTGCGGGTTGTGACGTGCTCTCTCCCTGGCAGGGGCTGTGGAGATACCCGCTGCGGAGCTGGCCCACGCCGGGCGGTACACCTGCGTGGCCCGCAACGCCGCTGGCTCCGCGCACAGGCACGCCACCCTCCACGTCCAGGGTAAGCTGGCAAGCTGCAGAGACAGTGCATCTCTAAGGGAATGTTGCCCATCCGTGCTGCTTCCTATCTTCGTCGGTGACGTGGTCGGTGGGAACGAGTGCTCCCTCCGCAAGCCTGCAGGTGACACCAGGCTGAGTGGTGCAGCGGACGCACACCTGAGGGATGGGACTCGTCCGGAGGGACCTGGACAAGCTTGACGAGTGGGCCCTTGGGAACCTCATGAGGGTTCCACAAGGCCAAGTGCAAGGTCCCGCACCTGGGCTGGGGCAATACCCAGGATCAACCCAGGCTGGGGATGAAGGGATGAAGAGCAGCTCTGTGGAGAAGGAATTGGGGGTGCTGGAGGGTGAAAAGCTGGACATGAGCTGGCAACAGGCACTTGAATCCAGAAGCACTTCACCCCCAGCAGTGTGGACAGCAGGTTGAGGGAGGGGATCCTGCCCCTCTGCTCTGAGGAGATCCCCCACTGCAGTGCTGGGGCCAGCTCGGGAGTCCCCAGCATAGCAGAGACAGGGACCTGGTGGAGCGGGGCCAGAGGAGCCCCAGCAATGCTGGGAGG
>WTSP01022607.1:0-12028 GCA_025331215.1 Actenoides lindsayi
GTGTTCCTGAATCTGGTACCAGAATCCAGCTCCTGAACACAGCTCCCATCTGCTGTGGGGCCCAGTCTGGGACTCCCCCAGTGCCTGCTCCACAGCATCAGTGGTGATGGTGATGTAATTACCATCGGGGAGGTTGGGTTATATATACTAGTTTTGTATATATTTGTATATATTCCACTTTTATTATTATTAATTTCATTTTCATAAAAGCTGTTATAGTTTCCTTTTCTAATTGCTAAGTCTCTCTCCCTTTTTACTTCCTTTTACAAAAAAAAAAGTGCAAATGCAAATTTGTGTTTCTCTTGAGTGCTTCTATCTGTATTAATCCTAGATCTAAATAGTTTCAAAGGTTGTGAGAATTTGGCTGCATTACATCTATGCATACTTTGCTTTGCATTATCTCTACAGACAACTAAATGGAAGTAGTGGTTTATAGACAGACTCACAGCACATCTATGTAAATCTAAGTATGCATATACATGACAAAAAATATACAAATTACTATAGTTTCATAGTTTCTGTGTTTCTGACTTCTAAAACCTGGCTTTAAGAACTAAAGGGAAGTTAATTTGATGAGAACAGAGGGAAGAGTCCCATATGAGGAGAGAGCTTGGCAAGTTTCAAGAAATTAACTTCAGCAGCTATCATTTGGAATCACAAGATAGAAGTTGTGTCAAAATGATACTTCCTAGCTAGCTTTTTACCACAACCTCTTTTCTATGTTGCACATATACACTTTTTTATTGGAAACAGGGAAAGTTTGTGAAAAGACGAAGCAAAACAATTTGAAAGAGACAAGGGTACACATGAGATTTTTCTAAATTAGTATCAGGAAAAAGAAAAAAAAATCAAACGTCTATAACTCTGTGGAACAGAAAGATTAATGGTCTTCTTTTCATGTACAGATTTTGAAAGCTGGAAAAGATTTGTCCGAAGAAAGAAGAAATGGATTCCTATTGACATCTTATTTCACAGGATATTGATCAAATTAAGTAATGTGTTGTACTATATGAATAACATAGCTTGGAAAATAAGAGCTTAAATGAGCAGAACTGTAGATCACTAATGGTCTGTTTCAGTTTTGGAGCAGTTCATACCTTTGTTTTTGCGAAGAAGGTTCATGTCTGTCCTTCTCTGGTGTAATGCATCATTTAAATAAAAGAGAAAAAAAAAAAAGAGAGGTGTTTCTGCTTTGTTTTGTTTTTACAGTGTTAACCTTATTGAGAAGTAAGTATATTGGTTTAATGGAAACCTCTCCCCAACGTAAGATATTTGAGTTAAATGTAGAGCCAAAACTTTAGCTATAAAGTAAAGCTATGTGAAGATAAGTGATTGTCTGCTTTACAAAATGTCCTTTATAAGAGGAAAAAACAAAGATAAAAAATGAAGAACTGTATTCTGAACATAACAAGACACATGGATGTTTAATACCTCTTTTAGAAATTTTATCGATGACTCACCACAACTTTTCTTTGCTTTATAAAGGAAAAAAAAGAGGGAGCTTTCAGAAATGACAGGATCAAGAACAAAGCTGAAGGGCATTATCATATAAAGGCTTGGAGGATTACACATTCAGAATTCCTTCAACGCATGCTATACAGAGCTGCTTTGTACAACAGCAAGTGCTCTTAAGAACAAGTTATGACTAAATGTCCAGTTAAGTAAATCCATATATAAACTAAAGATGTACTTGCACTGAAGTGAAAAAGTAGCTCTAGTACTGTATGCAAGGAAATTCTGAACTCAGCCAGCTATGACACCACCACCTTGCTTTCAGGAGTGTATAGCTCAGAGCCAAGTATGGGAAGAAGGTACAGAAAACAATTAAAGAATGTATCCTCTACTACATGTTAAAGATGGTGGGAATTAATCCTGCACGGATGATGGATGTTTTTTCACTCTTTCCTTAAGCTTTTATTCCTTAGTCCATTTAAAGAGTTCAAATAGAACTGTGTAAAAACAAAATAAAAAGATAGAAAATAAACCCTGGAAAGTTTATATTTCTTATATACATCTTGCATAGAATTTCATCTTTTAAAAATATCTCCTTTAACCTACTGCTTGTATATCAAGCTTCATTTGAAGTCTGTCTCTATGTATGTTCTAAATCCCTGAATTTAACCGAAAATGTGGCACATTTATTTTACAATTCCTTTTCAAAGTATGGTTTTGAGATAGTGGACTTACACAGAAAGAATAAATGTAAGATAATAAATTCATCCCTGAGGTAGCATCATTGATTTCAGGAGTAATTCTGGTCCAGTTATTTGGAAATATATTTTTCAAAGGTTTCATTATCTCATAGTAATTTTTCATTTCGCTAGGGAAAATAAAGACATGCAAAAAACCCAGGAAAAGGAATCAGAAACAATTAAAAGCATGCATGATAGTCATTTCTTCTGTACCCAAAAAGAGAATTTAAAGCCTATTATTTCATTTTCTACAGAAAAGACAGAAAGAAGATGCAGGTGGATAATACATCAAATGTTAAGATACGGAATTTTATCATGAGAGTTTTTTCAATCCTTTGTAAAATAATAAAGTTGAGTCATCAGTAGATTAGAGTATTTATTTGGCAAAAGCTAAACATATTGCATTTATCAGAATCACTCTGTGGACCTCACTGATACTGTGGAAACAAATATGTAAGGTTATTCAGAAAAGGTCAGTATATATTCTTCCACGGGGAAAAAAAAAAACCAACAAAACCCCCCACTTTTCTAGCCCAGAGCCAATTCAGTATCTACCGTATCAGGCTAGTTTGTCCCCCTGTGACTTGAGAATACATTCCTCAGGACTCAAATATATCAAGGTCTTCTGCCATCCAAGATCAGGCAATAGGAGTTGTTGTTTTGTGTATAATGGATCAGTGTAAGTCTTTTTTTTTTTTTTATTGTCTTGGATGTTTCAGAAATCCTAATTAAAAAGCTTCTATTTTTTTAAGTCAAACCTTGGGCTCTAATCTATAGTTACTTGAGGAAAAAATGGAAAAATATTGAAAAAAAAAGTTATTAAAGATTGACCTTTCCAACATGTAAAGAGAAGCCCTTTGGAGAGCCTTTCAGGCAATTGAGAGATTCAGTCACATGGTTTTATCAAAACTTGTGTTAGGGCATAAATTGATTACTAACTACAACAAGTTAATAACATCTTCAAAATCTGGGGGGAAAGGGAATGGAATATGAGAAATATATATTATGCCATTTTTTCACTTGATATATTTTCATTTGATTTGTTGTTTGAAGCCAGTTTCAGTTCCAAGCCCACTTTTGTCAAGTTCATAGTAGTTTAGAGTTCATAAATGTCAAGTGATCTCTTCACCTCATCTTGCAGTGGGACAAACTTAAATGGGAATGCTTGCTTTGTTCATTGTAGTGATAAAAAAAAGAGATTTCTGCAGTAGCTGAAGGATTTCTAAGTCCTTAGTCTGGTTGTTCTTTCTTTGGGCTTTTTTTGTTTGTTTTTTTCATTTGTTTGTCTGGAGGGGTTTTTTTTTTTTTGTTTTTTCCTTTTTTTTTTGTTGTTTTTCTTGCAGTATCATGTTACCTGTAACTCACTGAGTAGGTCTTCTGCAAAATCTGTGTTTTAACAATCATCTATTTCTACAATCTCAGACTGACTTTGCTGCAGTGTGCTAGAGTAGAGAACAGTGAACTGTCAGCAGCAACTGATTTATAAAAGTGATTTACCTTCTGGAGAGTGTAATTATGTTCATAGTTAAGAATTAATCAGGTGAGAGAGTTATAGAATAATCATACTCTTGACTTTGGAAGGACAAACTAAATGGAGATTGTTCCACCAAGTCATCTCAGCAGATGGAGATCTCCTTGCTCTTTAGCAGCTGGAAGATCAGGTTTCCAGGATATCTGTCTTTAGTTTTAAAAAGAGAGAAAATGAGTAATCTTACAGTAGTTACCTTTCAGCTCACACAGGTGAAATCTCATGAGAAAGATGGAGCAAGAGTAAAATATATTAAGAAACACAAAATGAAAATAAATCATATAAAATTCTAGCTGACATTTTTTAAATTTGCCATTATGACATTGTGTACAGCTCTGTGAATATAAGAACAGTTTCTGCTGAAACTGCTGACTAAAAGACTTTCTTCTTAATAATAAGTGTGATGTCTTTTACATTTCAGCCTTCCTGGTATGTGTCCTTTAAAAGCTATGTTTTATTAAGCTTAGTGGCAGTTGGATCTTCATTTGAAGATGCTACACTGTCTGGATGTCTAAAGGCTAAAAGATGAGATTTTCCAGACAGTTTCTAAGGGACTCTACAAGTTTGGTTTTTTTCTGAATTATATTGTGCTTTATATTTTTTCTGAGCTCACTGCTACCCTTTATATGAAAAATCTTTGGCATTGCCAATCATATATGTCATGTGCAACCATATACAGCATGTACGGAATAATGACTTTGTGAGGTACTTTTTGCATAGTGACATCTTTAGTTCCAATAGACCTTGAAAAAAGTTTGTGAGGTTCATCACCTCTAAAAAAGTGGAGGTGATCATTTCTCTTATTACCTGTGAGGTTAGAGTACTTCAGGAAGTGCACTGTCAAATATGTGTTTGTTACAACTGTAATAAAGATAGCTCAGGTTCTCCACATTATATGTGGTACATCAAGGCACAAGCTCTTTTCCTAGCCTAATGGGAGCATGGTCTTGAGCAAAAAAAACTGTACAGAGAAGTGTTCATGAGCAGATTCTGCTGGAATTTCTTTGAATTTAGGCAGTCACAGTTCCTTGTATAGTAAGAATGTGTAGTCCATAGCAGCTAAAGGAACAATTCATTTTTTACTTCAAAAAAATATGAGATAGTGAGCTCTATAGGGTGACATGCTATCTTTTGAGTTTTTTGCAGACCCAATGAACTATCAAATGGTCTTGAGACCAGAGAAGCCATTAAAACTACTACAATATCAATAGTGGAAGAAAAGATTCAGAAATTCAACATATTGTTTTCATGTAAGGCAAATTTCTTACAGGGAAGGTGAAAACTCACTTTCTACAAACATTCTGTAGTGTGTGGGCTGAACTTCACATGGCTTCCCTGCCTCATTATGTCTTGTCCCTAAAGCAAATTCTTTATAAGCGTTTGAAAAGTCACCTTTGGGACTAGACAAATTAGCCTTCCTGATATGTCATATTCTCAAGGAGACTCTGCTATGGCATTAATTTTAGTAAGAAAAAAGACCATAATGTCCACATTGGCAAATAAATGGTCCAGTATTTACTTATATATCTCCTAAGTGTTTCTCAAAGGACCCATTCAAGATGGAATTCTGTCTGTCCCAAAGGAGACAAAGGTGTTTTGTGCTCTATTTGTACAAAGGAGGAGTTGCATATTAAGGCAGCAGTCTGCATATAATTATGCATAATTATAACTATAATTATAGCCCTTTATTTCCCTATGTTTCTGAGTTACCACCTGCAATAATCTGGATCACTCATATTTAGCACAAATGTAGTCATTTTTAAAGTGTAAATACTAGCTGGCCATATAGATTTTATTATTATTATTTTCCAAGCCACTAAAAGGGTTTCTTTAGAATGCTCTGGTTTGGCAGCCGCCATATAAGCATGTACTATCTTATCTATATTCAAATCAGAAAAAGTAAGTATTAATTCTAAGAACATCAGACTTCAAAGTTTGGGGCTCTACAGAAGTCCCCAGGAAAAAAAAGCACATAACTAAGTCATTGATAAGTTATAGAATAACAGTAATTTCAGCTTTACAGATACAAAATTTTACGCTGTTCAGACTATCTACCTAGTTTCAGGTTTCTTCCTGAAATGTAAGTATGTATTGTGTCCTTATTTCTGAGGACCTGTACTGACAGCTGTTATACCATACTTTATGAATGAGTTTAATCAGAGATATAGTTGAAAGCTTATCCAATATTAGTTCATAAGCTGCCAAGCAAGTTTTCTTTCTTATATATCCTATATAGTATATATCCATGGACAGGTCATGCAAATAGACTTGATCTTAAGTCTGCTTCATAATTCTAAACACAAGTACCCATCCTCCTGCTACAACAACTCATGGCCTCACACATTTGTCCTCTTTATTCACCAACAGTATTTCCCTCTCTGCTCATCAGAGAAGAGCTGGCACAGATGTGCAGAATGCCCTAAACAATATTTTAGGGATAAGGGCAAAGTGTTTTGCATTGTTATATCAGCAGCAATAGGTTATTCAGAGAAAAATACTATCATAAAATAGAAGCTTTAAAGAGTACCCTTTTTCATGATTGATGAGTGTTGCTTATTTAAGTCCACTTAAGGTCTCAGACAACTTACTTGAGGAAAAAGATCCACTAGAACTCAGGAGGGATGAAATTAATGACTACCAGCTTACCTTTTTTTTTCTTTTTTTCTATAGTATCATTAGAGGTAAGGAAAGGTTAGGATAGGGAATTTCTAGCTTTTGAGTAGTTGCCTGATTCTTTGCTGTCTCTATCTCATTGTAATTGTACATGTTCACTGCTTTATATTATATATGTAGAATGCTATACAAACAGCAGTTAATGAATCTTCCTATTTACGTAATTAAATTCAAATTTTAAAACTCAATAAATCATTTTCATTTGAGATATTGTGGTATGTTTTCAGTATTGAGAATATTACCACAGGGAATTTTACTAGTAATAACAGGAATTTGGAAAGTCTCTTCCTGACTCTGTAGAGTCTCACTTTGTGAAGCAAAGAAGGGAAGATGTGAAAGTGTTATAGCAGTGGCTGACCCTACTAACAAAGGATCAGAGAATTTTGCACATCTGGAATATTCTATGGGAAACATTTGATTCTATGAGACTCCTCTTTTCTTACTATGTATAACCATAGCAGAAAATAAAAGTGTGAAGCAAATACTATTTACTTGGTTCTCACAGCAATAACAATACACTGTCACTGTGAAGAAACATGGAGAAAGGAGAGAAAAGATGAGACATAATAGTGGTCAGAGAATGGCAGCCTGTAAAACTTCAGCAGCAGCATAGAAACCAAGCTACTTTATGCTGTTAAAGTGTTTCCAGTGTCTTTTTTATAGGGAAAACCCACTGGATGTGCCCATTTCTTTTTATGTAGGAAAGAAACCTACATAGTGTTATTCCTATGGTTTTTAATTTCCTATTTCAGATGGCTTTATTAACCTCTCAGCTGGTCACCTACAGATGTTAACTGTGCTCCCTAAACCAGTTCTGCTGGACTTTGGAAACTCACTTTTTATTCTGCTATTTTCACAAAAAAAAAAAAAAAAAAAAAAAAAAAAAAAAAGAAGGTGGGGGGTTGGAAACAAGGAAAAAAGAAAAAGAAAACAAAGTCAAGTCATGTATCTCCAGCTTTAGTAAACACCTCAAGAAATGTACATTGTACCTTTTTATTCTAGGAAAAAAAAAAAAAAAAAAAGAAATGTCTCACTCCTGAATAGAAAGTCCACTAGAAAATCATCATAAAAAGGCCGTTGTGTAAGGAACTATCCAGCTGACTATGCGCTGAACAAGAAGCTTTAATTTTTCTACATTTCCCCCCCCCATGTTCCCACTGGGGCTTCAGTAATTTTGAGGAAATTCAGACTTACAATCTTGCTTAGTCCTTGTCCTTCCTACTTAAGGATTGCTGTGACTTTACCTCTTCTTTCATTGTTTTCCAAAGTAGTTTCAGGGTCTTGAGAAAATTTCTGTGAAAAAGATGATATTTGATAGATTATACAAACTGCTTATCCAAGCCAAGAATCAGTGTACACTTGTGTGTATTTAAACTCGCTTGTCACTCTGTAAATGAACGGAATGGAACTGAAAAACTAATAAATTGACATGACAATGGAGTGCTAAGTGTTCATTGCTGCACAAAGTTTGTGAGCTTTTCATCAAATCTTGATTTCTGAAATGATTGATCTGACATGTTTTTTTCCTGTCATTAAGAAAATAGGCCACCCAACATGTAGCATTGGAAAATAAACTTTAAGAAATTAATTTATGCATCAGAATTTGACAATTACAGTTGGCTAAAACCCACAACAAAGTTCCATTACTTAAGACAGCAGAGACCTGCAACCACCCTGCTGAGGTCATTCCCACTGAGGTCAGAGTAAAGTTTCATTTCCAAGAGAATTTTGTATTTCTTTTCCTTGGGAGAGGGAGCAGAATGAAAAAGAGGCAATAAAATTACATAGAGGCAAGGAGAATTTTTCTTTTTGGCCAGAAATATCTTAGTTATTCAGAATAGAGGTTTTATCATCCATAATCCAGTCTTTCACATATGTCTAAGAGGATGTGCAAGACTAATATGAGGGAGGCTTCTTTTACTCAGAAAGTCACTAATTTCTCTGACTACCATAGCAAGTTAGACAATGGAAATATGATAGAAAGCCAGACTGAGTCTTTTCTTTTAAGAAGCCTCAGGCTTGCTTTCAGTGAAAAGCTGACCTTCATTTTTTTCAGTAAATAGTAAGAACATGAGTTGAACAGTAACCTTAACATTACCTAAAATTCAATAGAATAAAAATTGTCTTTACTCTGCTTGAATATAGTAGTCACCTTTATGCCATAAAACAAAGATTAACAAAATTGTAAAATTTTGAATGCCTCTATACGTCAAGGAATGTGACACCATCAGTCATATATGTACTGCTGATAGTAACTCTGTGACAAACTGTCAAGTACTATTTGAACTCATTGCCAGAAAATAATCTAAAATAGTATTTTAGAATGTTTAAAAATCCAACATCAAGAATAGACTGCAAAAGCCTGAGGCTTCTTTATGCAGTAACTACTGAAAGTGCCTGTGCTAATCTCAGCACTTTAAAGTGACACTCAAGGGATGCCCATAACTATGTATACACACATTTTACAGATCAAGAGAAAGAACTATAAAACTTCTCATTACAAAAAAACAATAGCCATTTTCAGGCCAGAAAATATAGCAAGTATGGGACAGCATTTTTATGGACTACCAGGAGAATGATGCAAATACTCTGTAGTATGCAGACTCATAGGTGGTTGTAGAAATTACTGGTTTTTTCAATCATAAATTATATACAAACTTCTATTTACAGTCATCTTTTAATTTAAGAGCATATATAGTTTGGAACATTTTCAAAGCATACATAAAACTTACTTTAACTGAAGAGATAATTTTGGGCTAGGAGACTTTTTTTTTTCCTCCCCAAAAATAAGGAAGGATAAAAGGAAAGAATGGGGTCTACATGGAGAGCCAGGGACATTTAATTTTACTGGTTTTCCTGCTACAGATCTGTGGGGGTTTAAACTCTGCTGTTACCTAAACACCATACAGCTGCTCACCCCTTATTCCACCTCCTTCCCACCCCATGAGGTGTGAAGGAGTACCAGAAAGAAGAAAATAAAGTGAGACCCCAGGAGCTGAGATAAGGACAGTTTCATAAAACGACACAAAGAGAGAAGAAAGCAACCATACTAATGAAATGAGAGACAAAGTATATAACAGAAACCAGAAAAGTGCTACCTGTTCCCAAAACAACAACTTTCCCTGCTCTAGCCGTACTGAAAGTATTCACAGAAACAAGTTGAAAAACACCTCCACCCTGGGTCAGCCCTCCCCTTATACAGGGCATGACTCAGTACAGTATCAAATATCTCAATGGCTGGTTCAGTTGTTTATCTGCTCAGCTGTGGCCCCTCCCAACTGCTTGGGCCAGCATCTGTTAGTGATAATTAACACAAACAAGGTCCTGTCATGGGCTGCTAGGACTCATCTTGATGAGGTTTGCCTAGGTGTTGATCAGTCTCACTTTCCTTTTTTTTCCTTAAATAAGTGAGCAGAACCTTGGACTTGGGAAGCCCCAGAAACTGTCACCCAGAAGTTTCATGTATTGCCAATGAACAGAACTGCTTCTAGAAACTGGACTGTATTTGACAAAATGGATGAGATTTCAATATCAAAAAAAAAAGGAACTGTAGACCTGGTTGTCTGGTGATATTTCATATCTTGCTACAGATGTTCAGTACGTTCCCACTTTACTGTTTGCTTGATGAGCTCTTGGAACTTAACCTTTCTTATTCTGTGTTACTGCACTGTCACTGTCAGGTAACACCAAAAGGAACACTGAATTTATGACAATATTAGGTGAAGAGTATTTGAAATTTTTTTGAAACAAGATAGGTTATTTGTTCTTCCTAAGGAAATCCACTTGCTCTTGAAAGATAAAATTGTGATTGAGTATAATGCTTATACCAACTGTGTCTTTAAAAAAAAGTCCTTTTCAGAAAGCAACTTAGGGAAGAGGAGAACTTGAAAAAACTGCTTTATATAAATTGATATAAATATATATTTATATAAATTTCCAAAAGATGAAAAACAACTTGTTGCTCTAAAGTGAGACCTAAGTGTTTTCAAAATCATCATGTTTCTGAAGGCACACAGCAATGTTGATGGACTGACTTAGAGACATTACCAGTGTCAACAGTAGTTCATAGCACTAGCCTTCTGCATTGTGTGTTGGCCGGCTTTTGATGAATGATGAGAACTGTACAAATTTAGAGACTTGCTACACTGTATTTGATAGGTTCTAAACCAGCAGTTTATATTAAAATCTTTAACTTTTTCCTTAAAGGGAGATCAGTTTCCCAGTAACAATAATGATTTGGCCAAATACAGGTAACATATTGAGTCACTGATTTTAAATAATTATGCTGAGACGTATACATACTAGAACACTAAAAATACTTCCTTTTTTCCCCAAATGGAAATAACATATTTCTTTAATCCTTATGTATGGAATATGATGCTCTCTTTCTTGTCATTTCAAAGAAATCCCTTTCATCTCTCGTGTGCAGATTAGGCAAAGGAAAGGGTGAATTTGCTGAACAGGCATCAAAATCTTATTATTAAAATGAGTGCATTAGCAACATCTGAATAGAAAAACTTGCAAACAAAATGTCAGTACAACAAACTGCTTGCATTTCATAAGATGATCTGCTACCAGGAAATCTTGGAAAATTCATAACAGTAATGTAATAAACATTCTTCATTGTTAATGGGAAGAAATTTATGGACATTGATTTCTTGTTTCAGTTTTCCCAATGCAACAAAAAGCCATCCTCATGAGCTGCTATGTAATATTGATGTGTTTTTAAAAACCCAAAAACAGAGTAAAAAAATTTAGGAAGTACATATATTCTGAGAGTTGTAATGTAGGATAATGGATTTAAATAGATGTCTCCTGCAGGCAACATGGTTCATGTTGACATCTGTGTTGTGCATGTTGTTTTCACACATTCATCAGGAAGAGATATGTGAATGCTCAGGGACAACAGAACTTTATGAATACCCCTGTTTTCAGGTAAGCTCTAACATGACAAGGAACTGGGAAATTATAAAATAATCTTACTATATGTTGGCAACAGCAAATACCAAAAAATTCAAGAAGCCACCGTTTTGATTTTTACTAATGGCTAATTTAGTACAACTTTAAGCATGAGAAATACTGGAAGATTGGGCTCTTTTACTCATGATACTGTGATTTTGTGATATTTTCGTTCAAATTCAGTAATTGTGTATGTCAGAAGTAGTTTCAGTGGATTAGATTTCAGGCTGAGTAATAGTATCAGAAGACCTATGATTTAAAAAGTACTATAGAATAGCCTTTACTACATAAATATTATTGAAATATTTTTGTTGAAATCATCAAATAAATTACAAAAGTGCATGTTAGAAAGCCGCTCATGCAAGGTACTGACAAATGCAAACTGTTAGCTGAGGCTTGCTCCCCAAATAATTAGATAGAACATACAAAGCATTTAAGCAATGTAATGTTAAAAACATATATTTTACTTTTCTTCTGGTGTCCTGTTTTGAGTGAAAACAAAACTAATTCTGTTCAGTAATTTTACTTTTCAGCTCAGTTCTTTTAATTAACTGCATTTTCTGAAGTTAGCAACCTGTTTTCACAGACAGTGTCTGCTGCTAGCAGTGATAACATCTCATGTTTAGAGTTACTACCAAGGCTTGGTATGCAGACCAAGGCCACTGCTGGATCTTGT
>WTSP01022608.1:0-11765 GCA_025331215.1 Actenoides lindsayi
GTCCTGGGCAGCTGGCTCTGGAGGCCCTGCTTGGGCAAGGGATGGGATCAGATGACCTCCAGAGGTCCTTTCCAACCCCAACTCGTGATTCTGTGATTTCATGGAAGTTACAGGGCAGAAACAGGGACTTCACCTCTGAGTCTGGACTCTGAAATCACTGGGCTTTGACGACAGTCCTCGGCACACAGAAAGGGAGCCACAGACACAGGAGTGTCAGTCAGGCCCTTAGGGCTGCCCCAAGGTGCTGTGCAGCCCGGTGCTGACCAAAGGGAGCCAGGAGAGCTGGAGGAGATCCCACTGCAGTGTGCAGAGTCAGCCTGCACTGAGGAGAGGGACGAGGCAGGGAAGAGGTGACTGTGTCCCTTCCTCCAAAGCCCTGCAAGCAGAGAACAAGATCTGTGAAGAAAGCAGGCTGCGTGGCAGGAAAAAACCCCTCCTGTGAAGCAGATTCACATGAGGAGTGATGGTGACCCACGTTACTGCACATGTCTGTCTGTCTGTGCACATTGTGAGTGGCACAGGCATGTAGCACTCCTGTGCGTCTCTCCACTGCAGAGAAGGCTGCACGTTAGTGATGCTCTGCACAGGGAGGCTTTAGATGGCCCTGTGGGTTGTGCCACAGTGATGCAGAGGAGATACATACCAGCTCCTGCTGAGGCATGCAAGCTCTCTGAGTGCCTCAAAAAAAAAACCCTTTGGTTCTGAACCACCCAGCAAGAGGAGGCATGAGCAGGGCCTGCCCTCAGCCTCTGAGGTCACTTTGAGCTGACCTGTGTGCATCCCCTCTCTGCTACTGCCCCAGACTGGTCCCTAGTACCAGGGCCTTTGCTGAATGCAAGCGGGGAGCAGCACTAGACAGCAAGAGCATGGCTGGATGGGCTTCCCATCCACACAGCCTTTTCCACACCCCCCTCCCCAGAGGCCAGGCCACCAGGATGCACACCAGCCCTATGTGCCTTGAGCTGCCAGGAGCTGGTGCCTCTGGTGCAGGTGGCCTCCATTAAGTCATTGCTGAGATTAGGGCTGTTTTCAGTAGGTTCCTTTGAGTGGAGGTTTATTTGTGTAAATATTTGGACGTTTCTCAGACGTGATTATTGAGCAACCTGCACCTCATACATATTCAGAGGCCTCCAGCGATTGCCTCCTCTCCTGCATGTGGGAGCAGGGCTGGGTCCATGGATGTGAGAGGGACGCGGGTGTAGGTGCTGCTGGGTGGGGGTGGGCAGTGCTGGGCAGAGCTATACCCTGCCTTCAGCTGGGAGCACTGGTGATGAGTCTGTGCTGCAGTTCCAGAACTGTTGTGGTGGTCTGATGCATGCACCCCGAGCAGTGCTCACTGAGCACACCTCACCGTGACCGGCTGGCCTTTCCTGAGCTCCCTGGCACCAGTGCCAGCACCTGCCTGAGCACTGCCTGGCTCTAAATCAGGCAGCGGGAAGAGGCAGGGTGGCTAAGCACAGAGCCTGGGTAACCTCATGGCTCCTGGCTGCTCTCAGGGATGGTTAAGAGCTGTTTAAAGCGGATGCAGAGGCTCCAGAGCAGCTTGCTTCGCTCTTCGCTTCGCATCCTGCACCCCTGGTTGTCTGAAAGCCTCCCATCCCACATGCTCAGCTCACCTGTCACTGCTGCTCCCCTCCCATGCAGCCCTGCCTTATTATTTTCTACTCCACAGCTCCCTCACTCCATCCTCCATCTCCTCACTCCATTTTTGTGCTTTTCCCAAATGAAAACCTGGATCTTTCAAGCCGTTTGGCATCATCCCAAGCTCGGTCTCCATCGTCTTATTGCACAACTGAACCCAATCACCCTGCTGGCATAAGGCACAGGGCCAGCCTCTCGAGAGCCCCTGAGAGGGACGTAAGCCTCTGAAAGCTCCAGAATTCACGTCTCTGAGAGCTCTGCAGTTCATGTGTTCCCTCTGGAGCCCAGCAGCCCGAGGCAAGGCCACGCTCCCTGCTACTGGCCGCTGTGTGTGTTGGTGGGCAGGGCATCGGGGCTGGGCTGGCCGGGGACAGCGCTAAAGCTGAGGGCTTGTGTTGGAGACCTTTGCCACAACGCAAGGTCAGGCCAGGCCACTGAGTGGTGGGATGAGCTGGGAGGCAGGGTGCAGGGTGCTGGTGGGTCCAGCTGGGAGACCTTCCTGAGGCAGAATGCTGCTGGATGGAGCTGGGAGACCCAACTGCAGCGGCCGCTGTCCCCCCGCGGCACTGGGGGTGCTGAGGGGAGGCTTTCCGGCTGCTCCTGAGCTGAGACACATCGTGATACTTGCCACAGGTAATACTTGCTGCCTGCTCCTTGGGGAAGGCGAAGGATCCCCAACAACAAACCACCCCGGTCACAAAGTAAGAGAACCTGTGAAGTTCTTAGAGCTTGCGCCTCTTCTCCAGGAGCGATGCGCTGCAGGGGCTCTGCCAGCTGCTGTCTGAATCCGAGACATGCTTTTGGGTAGTTCCTCTGTGGCCGTAGACATGCTCTTCTCTAATACGTGAGAGGCAGGAATCTCATTTTACTCTGGGCGACGGGACACTAAACGGAAGAGCCCAGCTCGGGGCAGTGGCCGGGAAGCTGCTGGCACTGGCAGGACCGCCTGGCAGACGAGTGCCCTGCCTCCTGCGAGGCAGTTGGTTCTGCTTGCACTTGCAGGGCTGCACAGTGCTCACAGGAGCACAGCGTGAGTGGCCTCTGCTCGCCAACCAGAAGGGAGCAGTGCCCTTTACATCTCTGAGGGGGGGGTGACCACTCCAACCTCCCGCTGCCCTTGGTGTTATCTTCCGCTTTTACAGGTGACAAACTCAGGCACAGAAAGCCTGTGTCAGGAATGCAACATGAGTTCCAGGCATGGTTTCTATACTTTTCTACCTCATGAGCTGCCAATTCCTCTGCTGACACAAGCACAAAAAGCCGAGACATCACTTCTGCTCCCAGGGGTATCGGTAGAAACTGGAAGGAATGGTGTTAAACCAGCCCCTGCCCACGAGAGCAGATGCTGGGTGGAATAACGTACTCTGCTCTTCTCCGCTGATGCTTTTCCCTCTTTCTGTTCCCTGCAACAGGCATCATGTCCATTACGTTATTCCATATGACGGGGATCAGTCAGTGGTGGACTCCTCGGAGAATTACTTTGTGACTGACAATGTAACCAAGCAAGAGATTGATCTGATGCTGGGACTTTTGCTGGGCTTTTGTATAAGCTGGTTTCTGGTGTGGATGGATGGGGTTCTCCACTATGCGGTGCGAGCCTGGAGAACTAGCCGACGGTATGGTAAGTGCAGCCTCCCGGGCTCCCTGCTTCCCTCAGCCCCTTGCCCTGTCCTCCGAGGCTGGCGGAGAGGGAGGAGGTCGAGAGTCTTGCAGCCTTTGTCCCGCGTGGACTTGGCGGGGGCCTGCCCAGACCTCTTCAGACGGGGAGGGGTGTTCCTGTGGAAATAGCCAGCTGAGGAGCCAGGCCTGGAGGGCTCTGCTTTGGAAAGGGTAGAGCATGTGTTGGTGCAAGGGGGGGGTTTGATGAGCAGTGGTGTGCCTACCCGCAGGCAGGCTGGCAGAGCACCTGTGGGCAGAGTATTTGCAGGCCAGAGAAAACTTCCCTGAAATCTGGATTTTCCCGTGCGTATAATTCTGCAGCCAGGCACGTGCCTGTGGGGTGCAGCTTCTTGTTGTGTGTATAAACTTGTGACAAAGTGATGACAATGACAGGCCTCTCTGTGTTGGGTCAGGGATGCATCAAGCTGAGGTTTCCCCATCCTCTTTGCTGTTCCAGATGTGTCAGGTTTTATTCAGTAGTGACATCAGACCCCAGGGAAAAGTGTTAGCCATACTAGTTAGTCTCTGGACCAGTCGGCTTAGCATCCTAAACTAACAGCCTGAGTGACCAAGAGATGCTCCTTGGGAGGCCCTCTCTGCCCCGTTTTGCTCTCTCAACACGGACATCCCACAGACTTTAGTTGTTGGCGGGGAAAAGAAGACAGAAAAAAAAACATATTAAACCAGTGAATTACTTGAAATTCCACAGCAGCGTACCTACAAATCTCAGCCTCTTTAGCTCTGACTGATGGCGGCTGTTAAATTATAACTCAGAGGAAAAGGAGAGTGAGCAAGAGAAAGATTTATCTGTAAGCCTGTAAGAAATTCTAATTAGGGAAGTGGACTATCTCTTTCTAAAAAGTCAGATCAAAACGATATTAATTTCTCATTAGTCTTCCCAAGTCCCCGCAGCCTCCTCGAGCCGCTTCTCAAGCAGGGACTCTCTCGAGGCCATCGTGCTGTCACTTCCCCAGCAGAAGGCTAATTGTCACAGCTTCCCGTGAGCGCCAAGGTACCGAGCCAACCTTGAGGCTGTGACACCTGGTTTTGCTGAGCCCACCTGCCCGTGGATGCTGCGGGGCTGGCCTCGGGTGAGAGGCTGTGGCGAGCACAGCAATATCGTTCTCCAGAGCTCCTTTTTGTTGTGGAGCGGTGGCTGCAGACACGGTGTTGCTGTCTCGCCTCCCTTCCTGTGCACCCATAACCCAGGCAGTTTTATTTTTAGTAACTAAGGGCAAATGCTAGTAATTAATTCAGTATTGCAGCTGAACGATCATCCCCCCCCGCCCTTTTATTTTTCTCCCTGTGTTTGCATAGCCCAAGGTTTTGAGAATGCAATACTCTGTGCAGATGCAGCTTCTCAGAAAATGGATGCAGTATTCTTTTGCACCCAGCTTTTTCTTCCCTTAGCAAGGCCAGTGGTCGTGCCCCTCTCACGACACAGAAGGTCGACATGCCTGAGATATCACTGCTTAGTGGGTCTCACCCGGGACCAGTCTGCTCTTAAACCAGCTGGCTGTTCCACAGCTGGGTGCTTGCACTGTCCCTGGCTCTAGTAACACCCCTCACAAGCAAATGTCTGGAAAAAAAAGCCTGGAAGCCCTCCCCAGCTAAGCTGGAGGTGAGGTTTCCAGTCTATATTGTTCACTGGGACAGGATGTCACTTTCAAGTAAAGGTTTCTTTACCTGCCTTGAACTGTTCTGTCCAAAGAGAAACCAGCATGCTTGCGTGCTATGCTGAGTTCAGTTCACTGAAGAGGGGGTGAAAAACCACTGGGGAATTTGGAGCAAAATAATGAATGTTAAGCTTTTAGGTATTTCCTATTTGTTCACGTCAGCTATGCAAATCTAGTCATTTTAAAGGCAGAAAGGCCACCCTATTGCCTTGTTGAAATGAGCACCTGGGTTAAAATTTCCTTCTAAAGAAAGAAATGGTGCCTGTGACTGAGAGAGACAGGGGCAGGGGTAATGCAAGCTACTGTGCTGGTGCAGAACGTCGAGCCCTCCCTGAAATACATGAGCACCACTCAGCCTTCACTCAGTGTCACGTTGTGGCCCAATCAGCTTAAATTTTGGTCTGTTAGAATAACCTACAGCTCCTTCCTGATGGAAGAGGTGCCTTAAAATAGAAAAGACTCTACAGGAACTCAGGCAGCAGCTTGTGCTCCATGGCAGCTGCAGTGCTGGTCGGAGCAGTCGCACCCCACCTCGTGCCACTTCCAATAGGTCAACTCCAGACAATCTGTTGTTCCCTGGGACTTAGAGAGTCTCCTTCGTGGGTCTGGGCTATGTGTACTTTCGGGTGGAATGACCCAAAGCTCACACGGAACTGAAATGGCAGCTGACCCATTGCTATGGGGAAAGGTTGATGGGCTGAGAGCTGAAACTCCGGATACAGAAAGTGATGCTGTCCAGCCTGCACTGGCTGCGGGGTAGGAAGTGGCTTGGGCAGATTCTGGATGAAACTGGCCAGTGTTTAGAAGACAGAAGAGCCAGACCTGAAGAGGAGTGATACGTATGTGGCAGCTGGTTCCTACCGAGAGCAGAAAGCTGGAATTTGCCTCTTCTAACCCCCACCCTCCCTGTGATGAGGGGCTGGTGCAGCCCGTCTGTGCCTCTCCTCAGACAAGCTCTTCTTCTGGAGGGCACAGCCAAGGTGTGTTCTGCTGCCTGCTCAGGGCCACCTCGGAGAGGTGGGTCTCTGTCGACCGTGTTCAGGGCACAGCCTGCTGTAAGTCTGGGAGAGGTGTAGGCAGTGCTGAGGCTACAGCCAAGGCATGAAGTGCCTGGTCTGAAGGGAAGCATCAAGGGCAGTCTTGCCAAGGCCGTAACTATCGTCTGATTTCTGTGGGGCAGGCCAGGAGCAGGGCTTGGCAAGGCAGGAGAACATGGGTCTCACCATTCTGGTAATGTCTCATCTTTCTCCTTTCTGCCTTCCAGACAATTCCTGGTCTTGGATTCCAAAATTTTGTAACTTAAAGGAGTTCAGAAAACGTCACCACAGGCAGTACGAGGAGGCGACTGGGAACATGGTGCACATCAAACAGAAGCTGTACCATAACGGGCACCCTAGCCCACGGCACCTCTGAGGAATGCCTTCCCCTCCAGAGACTGCAGTGAGGTTTTAAAAAAAAGGACTTTGCTCTTCTTCCAGGGGAACAGCTACTGGTTTGCTCCTCTGTGGAAGCCAGCCGAGGACACGATTTTACTTATCCATCCTGTGTGTCCCTGTGGCACATCATGATGCACAACTAAGCCAGTCCTGGATGCTACGCAGCCAAGACATTGCACTGTGTTCCACATTTTATTGTCAGACTTGTGTATATATGTAAAAAGCAGACAAACAGAAACAATCCAAAAAAAAAAAAAAAAGAAAAAAAAAGAGAAAAGAGATTTGCATTATACTTTCAACCCCCTTTTCCTGGCGTTCACGGCTGTCCTGCACACCCAGCTACCCTCCGGGGAATGTTGGCCAAGGGGTTGGAGGTTGGACAACACGAAGAAGATGCAGAGTTTCTCCTCCAAGAGCTCAAGTCCCCCCATTTCTTTGGTCCGTTGGCTTGGTTTTGCTCTGCTCTGTTCCCTCCGTTGCTAGAATGGCTTGGCTGGTCACAGGTTTGGATGGGGACTGGTGCCAGCTGGTTGTGAAGGCACGGTGTCCCTCTTGCTTTGGTTCACGTTTCGGGGAGTTGCTGTGGGGGAAGGCAGTCCTGGGGATGTATAACTGATGTGTCGTTTGCATTGCTATCCACTGAAACCTGCCTTAAGCAATCCAAGAAATCTGAGTACCAGGGGAACAGTACTATGAGGTATCGGCCCATTCGACAGGGCTGGTGCTGCCTGGTATGCACCACTTTCATACTGGTGGGACCTTGCTGATGTCAGAGCTGTTATTCTTCACTAATGCTAGCGAGGAGTTGCTCCTGATAGGCGGGGAGAAGTGTAGTGAGTTGAATGGTGTTAGAGCTGACTTGGACCCTGATCATCCCCCTCTGCTGCAGAAACATCACCCACCCCTTGCCCGGGAGGAAAGGAACTGCTCCCCCCCCTCTTCTCAGAGGGTGAGCTTGATGCCCTGCTGAATACCACCCTGGGAACCATGACAGTGCAGTGAGAGGGTCCTGTTAACAGTCTTACTCATCCTGCACATGAAAAGCCACCTCTTGTCTTGTGTTACTGCTCTGAGCTGCAATAGCACTTCAGCAGCAGGCTGGGCTTGGCTTGAGGAACACAGAGAGATGTGGGCCTGAAGCCAAGCTCATCTACAGAGTCAAATGTCCCAGTAATGGGCTGAATCAAAGCACGAGGATGCTCTGACGTGGTTTTGCCGTTGCTTGCCCTGGTCGCAGCTTCAGTGTGGGTTTCAAGGTAGCTATCAAGTGTCTGAAACCAACCTCTGTATCCAGAGACTTCCTTCACGTCCAGTCAGAGTTGCCTGAAGGAGCTGCTGAAACCTAGACTGTTCAGGGCGGGGGGGGGGTCTGATTCCTGCAGCAGTTGTGTTCTACTGGGGGAGAGAAGCAACTGAGCCCAGAGTGCTTTGCTTCTGCACATGCTGGACAGCCGTCAGCAGTTGTCCTGCTGGCTGCTGTGGGAAGAGAGAGGTTTTTATCAAGAGGAATAAGGGAGGGAGACGCTAGCCTGAAGAAATCAAGGCGGTAGCCCTGAATCCAAATCATTTCTCCTTCATTCGTCATTTTGTATTGAGTAGGTTTGTGCTTAAATGGGGAAAACATCCAGAACAAATGGATGATGGGTGTTATCAGAAACTTCTGTTTTCTTCTGTGGATTCCTTGACTCTGTCAAAGGCCCCTGACTGTCTGAGTGCAATGCCTGTGAAGGGAAGAGGACACCATGACTCCCTGCCCTTCTCCTCCCTGCTTCAGCTTCTGTGTCTTGGTTTTTTTCATTGCTTTTCTATGCCCAGGGTCAGTTCAGTAATTTTCAAGCCCCAAATCTGCCCAAGAGCCAAACACACCCATTTCTCAGCCACTCCTACCTTTGCTACTCCCTAGTGCCTCTTGTCTTGGAGCCCCAGTTTCTGCCTCGGCCCAAATAATTGCCCAGTCTATACTTAAATCTGTCTGCTTGACTGTTCAGGACTTCCCATGGTTGTAGGATCTGCAGCCACCTGTCAGTAGCTAAAGAATGACCTTTCCTTAAGCAGCTCCTTTCCAAGACATGTGGCTTGGCAACATCCCTCACCGTAGGCACTTGGTGCATTTGACCATCTGGGTTCATCCTCAAGCAGCAGAAGATGCTCACCCAGCTGCCAGATGAGATCTGTTCCGTTCGCCCTTGTGCGATGGGACACGCTTAACTGGCAGCCAAGAACAGGCACTGTATTATAAACCAGGTACAGGTCATGGGCATGGCTTCAGATGGGACAACGTTTTGCAAGGGAGAGACCTCCAACATGATCCGGACAAATACCGAGTCTCTGGAACTAGTTATGGGGGGTGGAAAAAGCACTTTAAATAACCTTTCCACTTGGAGCCTCTCACAAGAGACACTCAGGGCAGTGACTTAACCTTGGACTGAATTGAAAGTCTAGTTCTGCCCTGATCTAGCAACTGACCTTTGTTGAAATATTATTAAATATGAAAGTTACAGCTGGAAAGAGTGACGTGCTGGCTCACACTGATTAACTCTGATGCACACCAGAATTTCAGAAGAAGATGAGGCCCTGGAAGAGGGGGAAAAAAAAAAAATAAATCCAACATGGTCCATATTCCCAGAGTTTAAGAACAGATTGTTGTCTTTTTTTAATCTGCTGTGTCTGCAGCTGTTACCGTGTGAGCCTCTCTCTTGTTTACACAGTCAAAAAACAAAACAAAAAATACTCTTAGTGCAATCAAATCTACTAGAAGTAATTCACCGGTCTTAAATCCAAGGGAACTAGGGAAATAGAGTAAGGTTTGTCCCAGCACACAAGAACCCAAGGGGATGAATCCTGGGGACCTGACCAGGCTTTTGATTCTCATCCTGAATAAAAAAGGGGCAAAGTTCCCCCCCATGCAGTAAAGCCAGGTCCTAATCCTGACCCAAAAGATCTGGTGCATCCTGTGCAGGGATGATTTCAAGCAGCCAGCTTAACAGCGATGTGAGGTCAGATACCTGGCGTGAGGTGCCTTTTCCCTCTGAGTCTAGGAAGCTGCTGTAGGATTGACCCTACGTAAGAGAGCTCAGAACATGCCTGTTGCTGGGGCTGGAGACCCTTAGGTGCCAAGGAAGGCTGCAGCGGTGAGGACTGCCTGCACAGGAGCCCCATTTAACCCCTATAAGATGACTGTTGTTCCCAACAGCCAAGTGTCTGCCACATCTCCTCTTTGGGGGACAAGATGACAAGCCCCCACCCCCCAGGGAAGCAGAAGGTGGAAGAGGCAGCTGCATTATGAGCATTGCAGGACCCCAGGACCAGCGTTGCATCCCCCCAAGCAGCACCTGCCCTCTCTCCGCTTGACATCCGCGCTCCTGTCCCTGTCCCATCCCCGCAGCCGAGTCTGCTCCAGGCGTGAGCCTTACCAACAATGTCTGACTTTGTGGTCTCTTGTTCCTCTGTCCCAGTGAGGTTGCTACCGTTGCTCGCAGCTCAGTTGTCTGTAAAGTCTGCCGTTGCGCTGTCCTCTGCTCCTGTGCATGTGTTCGTTCTGCTTCTGTCTGGTTGTGGGAGTGTTTTCTCCTTGTTTAACTGTCCGAGATGTACTAGTGTTGACTTGTTTGTTGTTCTCTTGCCTCTGATCCAGTCTTCACACACAAAGAAAACCAAACTAACAGAAAACCCACAGATAGAGACAACAACAACAACAACAACAAAACCCCAATTCAGCAACAACTCCAAACAAACAGGATTCAGTTGGGAGAAAGCGACTTTGGCACCAGGGAGTCGACACAAGAGGGTCAGGGCTGGGCAAGGTGCTGGTCAGAGGCTGTGGAAGAGAAAAGATGGGGTTGCAAAGCTCACAGCTGGCAGCTGTGTCTGCAGTGGCAGCTCTGCAGGGACAAAGGAGTGGGAAGTGTGCACCATGTCTGAGCACTCCTCTGCCAGATGCTTTGAGGGAGGCTTCTGCAGAGCTACAGAGTGGGGAGGAATTTTGTGCCGCCTCGAGAGGGGCTATTTTTAGAGCAGCGACAGAGCTTAAAACTGTATGTGCCACTTCTCCGGAGCTGGGATTGGCGCTGGAAACGTTCTCCTGCAGTTTTGGTGTGAGGAGCCCAGGTCTGGCTGCCCGCACTGTGAACGAGTGCGTGCTGGTGGCTGGGATCTCTTGTGAAGGAGAGGTGTGGAAAGACAGGTAGAGAAAAGCAGAGGCTTGTGAAATCCATTGTATCACCCAGTAGCTCCTTTTTAAATTCAAGGAGCCACTTGCCAGCAGTGCTGAGTGAAGCCCTTACCCCTCAGTGGGATCCGGAAGGTAGTGTAAAGCTAAACCCAGCCCATGCCAACCTTTTTTCCATTCTTACCACCTCCTTTCTTCTCAGGAGAGCCACATGTTAAAGAGCAGGCCTGTGAAGATGGTTACTGTAGAGTAGGCTTAATGGTTGGACTTGATGATCCCAAGGGTCTTTTCCAACCGGAATGATTCTATGATCTCCTCCACTTTGCTTTCTCTCTGGCATCTGTGGTTCCACCGCGGGCAGTGGCACACAGCAGGATGGGTGTAGGGAAGGGAGAAGTGACAGGAGGCCACATCCACCATTGGTGAATTGGCAGGGAAGGGCTGTGCCAGGGAGGGGCTCACAGAGCTGCACGGTGCCTCAGGAATGAGAGGAAAGGAAGAGCCCAAAGTCACCACACGTGGGATTTCAGGTGCTGCCCAGAGTAGACCCAGGTACTATGTGTGCCTGCTTCTCTGACACGACAAGAAGGACCCTTTCCCTTTGAGCAACAGTTTGGGAAGGTGTCTCCTGCGATACCAGCCATACATCCACCATGACCTCTTACTGCCCAGCTAGCCTTTGAGCTAGCCAAGGACACAGCCACTGGCCCATCCTGGCTGAAGAATCTGGCAGCACCTATCAATAAATGATCAGAAGAGAGCCCAGAATGCAGATCCCAGCCATTCACCACATGGTGGGGTGGGTTTAGTTACTCTCACTACTACTCTCTACCTCATTTTCCAGTTGCACTCAGCTGGGAGAAGAGAATCCCTGATAAAAAGGGACACTAAAAAGAGCCACTAAGATGGTTAAGGGACTGGAGCATCTCACCTATGAGGAAATCTGAGAGAGCTGGGAGTGTTTAGCTTGGGGAAGCGAAGGCTCAGGGGGATTTTACCAATGGACCCTCCTTTCATGTATTTATGTACAAAGAAGGCAGAGCCAGGCTCTTTGCAGTGCTGCCCAGTGACAGGACCAGAGGCAATGGGCACAAACTGAAACATCAGGGAACACTTTTTCACAGCGAGGGTGACTGAGCCCTGGGACATGTTGCCAGAGAAGTTGTGAAGTCTCCATCTTTGGAG
>WTSP01022608.1:11865-39656 GCA_025331215.1 Actenoides lindsayi
AGGCAGAGCCAGGCTCTTTGCAGTGCTGCCCAGTGACAGGACCAGAGGCAATGGGCACAAACTGAAACACAGGAGGTTCTGCTTGACCATCAGGAAACACTTTTTCACAGCGAGGGTGACTGAGCCCTGGGACATGTTGCCAGAGAAGTTGTGAAGTCTCCATCTTTGGAGACAGTCAAAAGCCAACTGGACATGGTCTTGGGCAGCCTGCTCTAGGTGGCTGTGCTAGTGTAGGAGGGTTGGACCAGATGAAGTCCAGAGGCCCCTTCCAACTTCAACTATTCTGTAAGAAAAAAAAAAAAGCCATGCAAATGGTGTTGGGTGAGCTGAAGCCCCTTGGCTTTGCAAGAGCCGATACTTGAAGAGCTCAGCAGGCAGTGCAAGCACAAACAGCAACGGCCTTTGCTTACCCTGGATAAGGTCTTGGTGAGCCTAGGCAGGAGAAAGCCCCACGGGAGACAACAAGGGAAGTCCTGATCCAGGGTCATCCCCCAGCCTGGGAGAAAGCAGATTGTGAAGGGACCATTTAATGGGTACTGGCTCCCCTGGAGAAGGGAGGGCAGTGCCCACCCTTCACCCTCCCTTGTACGAAGGCTAGAGGCTTGGCGGGGATGAAGGACACAGGGACCCCCCCGACTCACTCCGCGTTCCATCGAGGCAGTCGCACAGCAGCAGCTGAACACTCAGCGTGGCACTGATGAAGAGTGTGGGGTGTGAACATGGAGGTCACGAAGGCCCCTTCTGCGTTCAGGGGGCTTTGATGTTAGAAATAGCCAACAGAAGCTCCCAGAGCACCTCTGGATGTAAAAGCACAGAAGCATTTCTCTTACTAGAGCATATGGTAAAAATAGACACTGGGGTCAAATGCTTTGCAACCCGGATACTCTGGTGAAAGAAGTGGGAGGCAATGGGATGTAGAGTGGGGGACAGACAGGGAGTGACACAGGACTGCTGGTTCTACCTTAGGATGGAGCGAGGATGAGATGTCCTCTTAGGCCAGCCTGGCTCACTGTGGTGCCCGGGAAAACATGAAAAAGCAAATGAGCTTACTGGGGTTGTTTAGCCTGGATAAAGGAGGCTCTGGGAGATCTGAGTAGAGACCTTCTCACTCTCTACAACTATCTGAAGGGAGGTTGGATCCAGGTGGGGATCAGTCTCTTTCTCCCAACTGACAAGTGATGGGACAAGAGGAACTGGTCTCAAGTTGCACCAGGGGAGGTTTAGGTTGGACTTGAGGAACAATTTCTTCCTCAGAAGGGCTGTCCAGGGCTGTCCCAGGCTGCCCAGGGCAGTGGTGGAGTCCCCGTGATCCCTGGAGGGGTTTCCAAGCCACGGAGATGTGGTGCTGAGGGCCACGGGTTAGTAGTGCCCTGGCAGTGCTGTGTTAACAGTTGGACTCGATGATAGTCAAGGTCTCTTCCAATCAAAACAATTCTGTGATTCTAGTGAAGAAAAAAGAAATCAATAAAAATGCCAGGCCTGCACGTGGGCTGTCGGGGCAAAAGAGCAGGAAGCAGAGGAGCAGGAAGATGTGGGCAGGAGTGAGGAG
This sequence comes from Actenoides lindsayi, assembly GCA_025331215.1. Lineage (NCBI taxonomy): Eukaryota > Metazoa > Chordata > Aves > Coraciiformes > Alcedinidae > Actenoides > Actenoides lindsayi. The sequence continues at coordinate 13,415 of WTSP01022608.1, forward strand.
GAGCTCTACAGCGAGCCTGGGCTGCCAGTTTGCTGCATCCTGACTAGGCTCTCGGGATACTGGTCCAGTTCTCTGTGTGTGTGTCAGTGCGTGTCTGTGTGTTTATATCCGTGTGTGGCATCACGTGTTCACTGCATGGAGCCTGTCTCTCTCCTCTAGGACCTCCCATCCATCTGCACTCGTTTCTTTCCCAGCGGGGTTGCTGGTTTTAGCCCCCTCTTCCAGCTGAGCCCTGGGGTTCCCGCAGAGGGGTGGCACCAGGAGGATGGCTCCATCCTGCGAGGCACTGAGCACCCTCAGCTCACGCTGACAGAGGCAGTGGAAACCTCTGCAGGACAGGGCACAGACTTTAGTAAGATCGCTTTTCAACAGTGCTCTGCAGGGAGAACACAAGAACAAACCCCAGAGTGCTGTTTTCCAGGGTTGTTAGTCTTTCTTTCCATTTTTTTTCTGCACTCAAAGCAGTTTTGCATGTGGCAGACAGGAAGAGGTACAACACACGTTGACACTGACAGCGAGAGAGATTATACTCTGCTCCGAGTCTAATCACAGAATGATCTCTACCGTGGTTGAAAAGCAATAATGGCTAATTTTTTTTTTATTAAATACATTTCCACAGGCCAATGTCACCTGCAGTTTGTGTTCTCCAGCGGCCGTGCCGGGGCTGTGCCGACGCGAAGGGGGCAGAGAGCTTGGGGGTGGGGGAGGCAATAGAAAAAGCACACTGTGATTTCATTTGGGTCAATGAGTGAGTGTATTTCAGCCCTTCCTTCCCTTTCAATAAGATGTTTGTATAATAGATAACCAGTTCAGCTCCTGAAACCAAGCCCATCCTTTGCTGTTTGTCAGTAAAATAGTTTTTTGCATGTTTTGCATCTGAGTGGTTTTTCCAACCCTTTTGAACGGAAAGATGCTCCTGGGGGTCAGAGGGGCACTGCAGAGGAGCAGGTCACCAGCTCACGGGCAAGGGGGTGAGAGAGGAGATGGGGGTACAAACATGGCTTGAACAGTGTGGCAAAAAGCTGTGCCCAGCCTTGATCTACGAAGAAGAATGTACAATTCTCCCCCCAGGTTGTGTGACATCAGAGGATGCTGTCCCAGATTTTAGCCTGCTTGTCTCCTGAGAACACAGGGAAGCTCTAAGGTCCAAAACAGAAGATAAATATTTTACTGTTAAAGCCAAATTCTGGGTGCAGGCTACCTCCAGAGAGGAGTGGGGGCCTCTCTTGCCTGCTGCCTGCAAGGGCAAGCAAAAAGGCAGGGTGCAGGAAAGCCAGGGGTTTGTCACAGGCAAGGAGACATGTGCTCATGTCCCATTCTAGCAGTACCAAAATCTGCACCGTGAACAGTCCTTTAACATACACTGTCCCAGGCCATTTACAGTGAGATCTGACCCCTACCTGTCCTTTACCAGGCACCCAATTTCTGCTGCTGGTGCTTGATAGGAAGAGGTGATGAGTAAAGAAGCCTGGTGGCACATGCTGTGTCCAGTTGGTTCAAGTTCTTTGGTTCCCCTTCTACTGCAGCTCAGAGGGGCAAACTTTGCCTCCTCCCTGTGCCCGAGTGGCTGATGTCTGCAGGAGATGCTGGCTGAATCACAAGGTCCAGCAGAGCACCAGGAGTCTGAAAGCACTGACATTCACATCATGAATGGCCTGAAGGTTGCGAGAGCGGCAGAGTGGAGAGGTAACCATTGGAGGAAAGCTGTTCTATTGTCACTTTTGGCTTGTGACATTCTTGTGGGGACAGCTGACCTCATGACCTCAAAGGGGATCCTAGCTCCTTGCTCCCCAAGGAGTTACAGACTTGTGCTGCCTCTCAAGACACCCTGGGGCAGTTTCTGTCGGGATCCCTCCAGTAGATCCCCATTACTGACATCCATGTGCCAAGAGCACTCAGCCACTGGCTGTAGAAGATGGGGTGCCTTCCAGAAGCAAAGAATCTCTTGGAGCTGCAAGGCTTCCAGGGCAGGCTGGTGACCTGCATTACAGGCTGGACAAATTCATGAGATTTGTCACTTTAAAAAAAAAAAAAAGGAATTAAAAAATTAGGGTGAATAATAATAATAATGTTGCAATAAATGGGAAACAGCCACATGCAGTAGGTTATAAAAGAATCCAAGCGTTTTTTTCCCCCGTGTTCCAAACACAATGTTTGGCAGAGAAACACTTCCTGGGGAAGAGTCCTGTCACTCCTAATCCTCCAGCAAGGGGCTGGTGAGAGTGGGGTGCCCACAGCCTCGTGCTCGCACAGGGTATGCCATTCTAAAGCAAACACTCTAATGGATGGCAACTGGGAATAGATGGACAGCCACGTTATAAATCTGCCTCCCAGCTGCAGCAGGGCAGCACAGCGAAGGCGTTTCCGCTGGCAGCGGCAAAGATGGGGAGTGATGGATCGCTTGCTAATCCATCTGCTCTTGGATTTGCTCTCCAATACAAAATACTATTTTAATAAAGCGCTATTAGCTCATAACTCACTCGGTGCCATGGTGAGGAGCTAACCTCAGCCTGGGGTTGCCATCCTCTATCCCTGCATGGAGTGTTAACAAACAGCTATCTGGGTGCCACCCCCACAGGGACATCACTCATCCTGGGAGCTGACAGCAAACCAAACTTACTGACAAGGCTGGCAGAGGTGACAGAGGCCCTGCATTTAAATCTTGGATGAGGCAGGAGTTGAACAGCGACAGGAGGCCTTTTCTCTCCTTTCCTGTTGGGTTCCAGAGGAACAGAAGTGAGAGCAACTGGCACAGCTCTTCAGCAGGGCACGAAGTCACCGAGCTGGTGGCTACAAGTGACATGCACAGCAAGAGGGACAAGGAAGCTCTTTTCAAAGGCAGAGCCCTGTTCCTAGGAGTAAGTTCCTAGTATAACATCTGTAAGTGTCTCTACTTACCCCTCCTCTACCTTTTAAAGGAAAATACAGAAAACAGACTTCATTTAGTAGAGAGTCAGTCATCTGGGCTGCCCAAGAAGGGGAAAGAACTTTGCCCTTGGGATAGAAGCAGCACCAGCTAGAGTCACAGCAGAGCAATGTCTCAACACACAGCAGAAAAGCTGAGGCATCCAGGCATTCTCAGGAGCACCCCTGTGTCTGTCTTCAAGACAGACACTCCTTTCCCTCCAGATGAAGCCCATCAGCACAGGTCAGGTAAGGACTAGTGGCATCCTTCGGTACAAGCAGACATTAGAAGCCCTTGAAAACTCACTGTGAAGTACTTCTGTACTCGGGCAAAGCTGAGAACCCTTAGGTCAGCCCGTGCTTCCTGCTGTCTTCCTTGTCACAACAAGAGGCTACTTCCAGCTAATTGTTTTCCTGAACCTGCAATTAATCACCGGCACGGCACAGAAGCGCGGAGTGGAGCTGCACGACGAGCTCTGCGCTCCCTCTGCTTCCACGCAGGGACCTGATGCAATCTGCAGGAGGCATCGCAGGGAACAGCTGAGACAGCAGCTGCTGTGCCTTTCACAGGGCTTCGCAGCAGGATTCTCTTCCCAGCCTCGGGTGTCAGCAAAAGCGCAGTCAGACAGCGTCAGGACGAGGAAGAGCACCTTTCCCCTCCCCCGGTTCCTTTCGTGCTTCATGGAGATGATGGTGGAAGAGAAGGGAAAGGGATCCAAGGTGTATGTCACAACTGGAGGTTTTGATCACACGACATCAGAATGTTCCCCCACATAATTTTTAGCAGTGGTTCTGCTTAGCTCCCTTCTGTCTCTTGGGGCTTCAAAGAAATATTCTAGTAAAATATTAAACAGGGAGGGGAAAGCCTAGAATAGCTAACCCTCCAGTAAACCAGTCAACTAAAGGACAACTACACCTAGGCTGAAGGGGAGGGGGGGATAAAAACCCAAGGCATTCAAGTTTATCTTGGTCATTCAGAGCGTGGAGCAGGCAGCTTCAGTTTAGAGCGTGGTTCCTCCCTCTCCTCTACAGCATTGCACCTGGCAACAAGCATCAGTGGGGCACAGAGCAACAGGCACCCACTGCTGCTGGGGGTCACCTGTCCTTAACAGAGGAGCTGCTTCTAAAAAGCATCTCCAAATTCTCCCTTGGCATCCAGGGAAAAACACCAGAGAACGATTTTAAGATGGCAGCCCGAGATGGTGAAGGTTCACAGCCTCAAGAACTACGTCTTTCCTGGTGTCCCACAAGGCTGCCTGCTCCAGGGACCCTGGTGACCAGCTCTGTTCCACTCCCGTGCTCACAAGCGCTTGTCAGGGTGCACCTCTCAAAGCTCAGTAACAACCAGCAGCGAAATGGACGGAGCAGAGATCGCTGTCAGCTCCTGGCGGAGAAGAACACTCAGCAAGCTACTCAAGGGCACAGATTTAGGTCAGGAGAATCTGCTTACACAGTGTAGCTATAACAAGGGGACTCGGGGCAGAGCACAGAGTTCAAATCCAGTTCAAACTCAGAAAAAAAAAAAAAATCAAGATATATTCTGACCCGTCTCACCGTACCCAGACAGAACAAATGTCATCTGATGGAGACAGGCTGGTGTTCAGGACTTGACAACAGCAAAGACTCATGCAGCCAGAGCAGCTTGATAGCAGCAGCCAGCAGCAAACAGGACCCACTCATGTCTCTCTTCGGATCACGCCGGATGCCTGTACACCAGACACATCTACCAAGCCTTGCCTACTCACCTCCTTAGAGACTGCCTTTTGTGATTTGAAACATGTTAAAGTTGTTTTAAATGGCTACACGGGAGGGGTATAAAAGCTCTGGGGCTTGGAAACACTTCAGCACTGAGGAACCAGGGTCCAGAGGCTGTGGTCCCTTGCAGCGTAGCACTGCACGCTGGCTCTGCAGCCACCCTCCAGGACACCCAAGCACGGAGAAGACAAAGCGCAGCAGTGAGGATCAGCTCCTGCAGCCACAGCACAAGGGAAGCTTCAACACCTATCACCCACTGCCCTGCTGCAGTTTCTCCTACACGTTGACTCCACGTTCCTGAGATGTAGCTGTGAACCACACAAACAGGACTCTGAAAATCTACCCCAAGGCTGTGAAGGGGTGACAAGGGAGCAAGGAGTGACACCATAGAGAGATGAGAGCAAGGAGGTATGGCACGGGCAGGATCTGTGGGAGAGAAATAACTCTGCTGGAGGATAAACCCTACAAAGCTAAATATATAGGAGTAGGAGACTTGTAGAGGCCCTGGGTTCCCCCAGGCCTCTGTCACTGGGATGTTTCAGAACAGTGTCAAATGGCTGAAGAGACTTTGGAGGTCAGGCCTCTCTAGCAGGACAGGACACAGAGACTAACACAGCCAATGGCATTTCAGCAAAGGGGTCCTTTAATAGAGCTGCTCCTGCCTTATTGAAACCATTTTGTCTTCTGGTGCACTTTAAAAACATGAAACCCAAGGCAGACTGAGGCAGTACCCCCTCCCTTGCCCCAACGGGCACACTTCTCAACACACGACTCCACTGAACATTTGCCCACGAGACCCTCCCAGCTTCCTCCCGTGCCCACTCCCACGCACACACTGGTCCGAAGCCCGCAGACTTCTCACACCGGCGTGCCCTGGGGGAAAGGCAGGAGCGGGTTTCTGCCAGCCCCTTTGCTTGCTTCAGCACCCTCTGTCTTCAGCCACTCCATCTTCTGCCTGTGCTGCTGCACGGCGTCAGCTACCCGGGCGTCGATCACGGCCTCGGTGAGAACACCGTCCTCCGACGCGTAGGCCGCAGCCTGGAGAGGCAAAGGCAGAAGAGACACAGGTTAGCGATGGCGGTTCCTGGGATGGGTGACGGCCTGAGGCCACGTGCCACCGCTCCTCAGCTGCAGCAAAGGGACTGCCACTCTTGCCCAGACACGCAGGACAGCCAGGACCCCGCTGGTGGCCGTTCTGCAGCTGACAACACAAGGGGCCGTCCCCTCCCCGAAGGGAGGGATGCTTACGCCGTTAGCTATACCCATCTCCAAGGTAACAAAGCAACTCCAGGCTACAGATTTCTAAATCTGGCTGCTCCCTCTGGAAGTGCTCCCGCGAGCAGCTCGGTACCGGGGCTCCTCGGACAGCGCTGCTGCCCAGGGAGCTTGGCACGAATCAGCACCAGACCCCCACCAGCTTCTCCTGTCCCAAATAGCCCCAAACTTCTGCACTGACTAGCCCAGCACACTGGGTTACTGCTGCCTCACTGCAGGAGGAATAATTATTGCAAGAAATGAGCAGAAGGTTACCCAAGTTGGTTTTCAGCCTCCCCTAGCCTACTTTCCAGCCCTTACTTGCCCTTTTAGGAGAACCGGTGAGATCACAAGAGGACTCAGTACGCAAAGCATGTGCAACCAGAGCTGGCAGGTGCTGGTTTTTACTGCAAGAAGCCTCAAAACAGAACGTTCCCAGTGCAAACCCTTTGTTATCCTTCCTTAAGGCAGAAGTGACAAGTTAGGCTAACGCTCACGCTTCCAGTTCGGCGTCAGCACCAGCCACAGGCAACCGGTGTGGAGAAAGAGGTCTGAGACTAGAGAGCTCACTTTGCACAAAGGCACTTGTCCTCTGTATTGACCAGGAGGGATCCTGAACACAGGGAGGCAGCTGCTGACACCAGAAGACCCATTTCCACAACCCCAGTATTTATACAACACGTCTCACAACATGACCCATCTTCTCACGCCGCTGCAAAAGGTCCACGGTGGAACAGGTTCTGTTCAGCTGAAGTCTCCTCTCTGACTCATCCCCATAAGCCCCCCCCCCTCCCCTTTGCTATTTTTAGTTTTACTTTTTTTTTTTTTTTTTCTTCAGGACACGATTAGGGATTTAAAGCTCAAAGAAGGCAGCTCCCTTTCGTCAGCACAGCCCTCCAGCCTGGAGGATTCGCTGCTCTCAAATGGAGTCAAGAGCCACCCTGGGCTGTGCGTTCTGTGCCTCCACAGAGAGGATGTCTTCCCTTCCTCCCTGCCACTGCATAGACCATAAATTCAACTGTGGAAACTCCTGCAAAGCTGTGCAGTTCACGCTCTGTTGATTTTCTCAATGACTTTCTATTTATAGAAAGCCCGAGGCCCTAGCTGTCAAGAAAGCAAATGGGAGAAGCAGCTGTCCCTTCTGGGAGTCGCTCGCACACACACAAAAATGGTTCCGGGCTTCATTTATATTCATACCCCTGCCTGCTGCACGGACAAATTTTAACCCATTTTCTCCAGTGCAGCTGTTCACATTTTGCAAGTCAAATCCAATGATGAAATCATCTGAAAACAACGTCTTTGGAAGGGGAGGAAGTGGAGGGATGGAGCACAGATGACAAGGCCAGCCTAGATGACCTCATGTTTCACTTCAGCCAAGAACTGTGGTTTATTTTAACCTGGCCAAACTAATCTTTGAATTACATTTCTAATGAAAATAGTCTGCTAAAAAAACCCCTCAAAAACACAAGCACACTCTCCCTGCGCACACTCCATCATTCCCAGTGCCCTTTCTTTAGCTCAGACCCCTACACAGAAACATTAAATTCCTCCCATAACTCGGGGTCAGGCAGGTGATTATTTTCTAATTTTATTTTATTCTTTTTTAAACATAAACAAGGTTCAGGGAGCAAAAAGGCATTTCTGTCAGTGGCACAAAAGGCAAGGCAATGACAGAATCTCACCTCTATCATTAACACTGGGACATAAAACTCCCGGGAATCCTCCTGAAGCATTGCCAATTTTCCAGAGATTACAGCTTGGACTGGCGAAAGGTTGGGGTTTTCTCACATTTTATCTATACATATCAATGGGTTTTAAGTACAGGGTGAAGAACTAGAAAGTCTGCACATTACTATAAACAGATCCGAAGGGAATTTTTAAGTGTGTAAATGCATCTAAATCCATGCCATGTTCATAAACCATTAGATAGGGGGAATGGAAAAGCACAAGGACAAAAGGGAATGCTCAGTCTTCTGCAGAAGAGATTAAAATGGATTTCTAGCATGCAGACTGTTAGCTGTGCCAGACAGCAATATTTTTCCCCAGTGCTAGAGGTTACACCCTCTCCTTTTCTGCATCTTATTTTTTTCTGTTTGGTAAATTCAGGAGAAACTGAGCCAGATGGAAACAGCAGTGGACTAGAACTTCATGTAAGTGCCAGTTAATTACCTCCGAGCCCAGCTCGTTGTGGAATTACACCTAGGAAAGCTGCAGCTGTTGCTCAGGCTTCCAGTTTAACTGAGGTGTTTTTGTTAAAGGCAATCACGGCAGAGCACTCCAAAAACATTTTCCCAGGAAACAAGCGGGAGGCCACGGGACAGCAGAGTGGCCAGACACTGCCCTTCTAGGTTACCCTCGGTAGGAACAGCTACAACAGTTCTCCTGCTGCTTCAGAACTTCACCTTTCCCCAAAGCATCTCCGAGGTTCAGTTCTGGCCACGAGAGATGACCCCAGGCAAGCTAAGTAGAGCTGCTGAGGATCCCAGCATCTCAAAACTCCATTCAGTCCATGATGAACACCTCCCTGTGCTCCCTGTCTGTCTCCTCTAGTGCTTCCACGATTCAGGAATGGAAACAGGAGTTGTAACTTCGACTCCTGGCTGCCTTCCCTCACTGTGCTTCATGGCTGATTTGATCAGGTTTCATCACACGAGAGGTTAGGACTAGAACTGCAAGCAACAAGGCTTCAGTTAGCTTGACTTAGAAGGACAGACCCCGTGGAAGAGAGCAACACTTGGCCATAGATTAAACCTGCCATTCCACTGCCTCTGTGTTTCTGTTGCCCAGACACCGCTTGAAGTTTTGTTCACATCCCCAGAGGTGTAACACACGCAGACAGCTACACTGCAAATGACTGTTGGAGGAGTAAACTAATTAAGAAAAATATATATACACAAAGCTGAGGTGAATTAAGCAACAGGCGTGTCGCAACGAAGCCTACGCTTTGAGGATTAGCTCCAGGTCACCTCAGGGCACTATGCAAACCAGCTGAAACCAAAATGCTCCCATCCAGCTCCGTGCTCCAGCATTCACAGCCAGCAGTTCTCACCAGGGCTTTGTGCTGTCATCTTCCCCACAACGGGTCAATTGAATTTATTTATTAAACAGAGACCTTTGGCATATTGCATTTCAGCAGCCTTCTGTAAAGCTCTAGACAAGCTCCAGTCAAGTTACAGCTCCAAATTCCTTGACCCAGTGACTGAAAATGAACCCTACAGTAGCACTTAGGATCAAAAGCTCTGGCAGGCAGCTCCCAGGGCAGTGTTGAAGGCAGAAACCCTTTCTGGATGCCCTCACAAACCCGCCAGGGCTGTATCTACCCATCTGTCTCCCGAGGAAAGAAGTCCACATGTCTAGCCACTAGCTGCAAAAAGCCTGTGCTGCTTCAACACTGACCCACAACACATCACCCTTCCTTTCTTGGTCAACAAGGGATAAGATATGAAGTCCCTTGTTCTAGAACATCAACAACTTTAATTTTGACAGAGATGAATCTTCTTGCAGCTCCTACATCAAAACAATGCACATCTTTTTGGCCAACCTCTTCTGCATCTTGGATGTTTGGATTTTTGGTTTGTTTTTTCTTTTTTTATAGCCCCTTGTTTTATGGCAGAAGAGAGGAACACAACCTCCTGCTGCACTTTTACACAGAACCTTGTTAATAGCTCTGGTGCTGTGAGGTACATTTTAAAGAGTGATCAGGGTAAGAACAGTAAGGAATTAGTCACCCCCCCTTTTCCTTCCTTCAAGATCACTTAAAGGATAAATGATAAAAGCTGAGGTCATTCCCGGGGAGTAATGACAAGCTAGGAGATAAAGGGTGATAAAAAGCAAAGGATCATTTATCACAACTTTTTATTACAGGAAATGCCTGGTAGCAAACTTTCCACAGACATGGGTGAGGGAGTTCTCCTCTAAATGAAGACAAATAAAGAAGTTATACAACAATTACTGGTCTGCTTTCTCTCCTGCATCAAGGTAACTCAGTTTCAGACAAAAATATCCTAGGTCTTTATCCTGGGTTTCAAAATCAGAAGCCCATGAAACACTCAAAACTTCCAGAAAGGTAAAATGAATCCAGAAGCCCAGTGTTAAAAGCCCAACTTACCTGCCATGCCACAGCAAGCTGAGAGATCTCTCGGCCAGACATGCCCTCCGTCAGCCTGGCAATCTCTGAGCACTTTTTCCCATAGTCAAACTGGGCCAGCTTCAACCGTCTGAAAAGCAGAAGTACAAGGATTAGTTCACATGTAGCCACGTGACAGGAGAGGAGAATGAGGGAGTCAGGGGTAGGCTTTGTAAAGAGCAACTTACAATGAAATCAAAGATCGGATTGGATCAAGTTTAAAGTGGGTCTATAGATAGGTGTGACAGAATACACAGAAAAGGAGATAAGAAAAAACAATAAAAGAAAGAGAATCCCAGAGGGTGGGAGCGTTCTGCAGGGATACTCACTGTTTACCCTCTGTGGCTGGCTTCAAGACATGCCTATCAAAATACATTCTCACAAGCCGCTCCCGTTCTTCTAGCTGGGGCAGATCAAAGTTCACCATTTCATCTATTCGGTCATTGATAGCCCAGTCAAACTGCTCAGGCTGGTTGCTTGCTAAAACAAGCATAAACCTGGAAGTATGAAACACGAGAGGAAAGACTGAAAAACCCTTAAAAATAAAAATCAATCCAACGGTCTCAACACTGGGAACTGCCACGGCCAGTACTGAGGACATCTGATCACCTGACACGTCTGAGGGTTCACTGGACAGAGCTTTGTAGGAGCATCTCCAGTGGCACACTAAAATGCAGAGCAGCAGGAAGATGCAGAAAGTTCTTTGGGAAGTTGAAGGCAGCAATTCACGGTACTTAGTTACGCTGGTGACAATTAGCTGGTAAAGTAACAGTACTCCTCGGGGTCTCACCAACAGAGCTGGATTTACACGCGTTATTAGACTCATTCAAGTGAGCTCCCATTCATGGATAGAGGGCTCCTCGTTGCCCAAAGCAGCAATAAGGCCGTTCAGAAGTAAAAAGCAGTGCATGAATCACAAGGAGATGTTCAGTCTCCCAGGATGGCTCACAGTTGAGTGGAGGCACAGCACCCACCAGCAGCAAACCAGCACCCCCAGAGCTCTGCTGAGGCAATTTAACACCAGGGGAAAGAACCACCCCCTTCCCACCCCTGCCAGTCACTGGCTTGCAGTGCAATTATACATCTGGTCAAAACCAGAACTCGGCCAGATCCACAGCAATTAGATATTACAAGTCCAAAAAGAGGACTATATCCCATCTCACAGAAAAAGGGGGAACTATCTAAAGCTAAAACATACATATTATCATTCTTAAAAGTTCTGCAGTTCCATCTACTACAATAACTACATAAAAGTTTACACACACACAAAAATAATCAAATCAAAGAATATGTGGAAAAGGTCAAGTACAAGTCACCTGCACACCACAGACACTTTACAGGTTGTCCTCAAGTCAGGGAAATATTAGCTGCTGTAAGAGCTGAAACTGGTTACTTACTTGTTGCTGTGCTGCCCTGTTCTGTGCAGGAATGCATTTAAAGTTGCTCTGAGATCTTCACTGATTTTCTCCTGCAAAGATGAAATCCAAAGCAAGATGAACTGCGTGGAGATCTAAGACAGGCCACAGCTTTATACAGAATTATCGACAAAGTGAGTTCTGTTACTGTCAAGCATCTGCATTAGAGTAGAATCCAAAGCACTGCAATACCTTGGAAAAAAAGGATCAATTTATATACCCAGGAAAAAGGCTGGAATTATAGCTTCTAGCAGCCATTCAGTGATTCCCTTGATTTCAAACCCCAGGCTCTAACCAGCAGCCCCAGTTGCTTTCCCTCCTGATCACTATTTTAGCTGGGAAGTCCAGTAAGATACAGGAAAATAAGTCACAGCAAAGAACTCACACATTCCAAGTAATGTTCTACAGACAGCTCTTTATAAAACAGACTGTTAGGGTTCAAGCAGTAGGTTCAGATTCAGTATGCAATATGGTGAGTTACTTTGAAAACAACCCATTTGTATGGGGGATGTTGCTAATGTAGGTTTGTTAATGTAGTGAAAGGCAGTTCTGTTACGAAAACCTCCTAAAACAAATATCTGTTTGGACAAAAACCCAACCCTGCAGGGCACCAGCTCTGCAGTGTGCACAACCTTCTCTTGTTTTCAAGATACACCTCTTTCTTTCCGACTGACCAGCCACCTGCAAAGAGTGACTGACACAAAGACTGTGTCACCCAACACCTGCGGGGAGGAATTCTCAAGTCAGTCTTGAGATGTTTCATTCCATTCAGTCACAAGATGCTAATCTCTTGTCTCTGCATCACTTCATTAGGTGAGCAGTCAGGCACCTGCCAGCTTTAATTTTCGCCCGTTGGAGCCGGTTAATCCAGTTAAAGATGAAGGCTGCTGGCTGAGGAGCTCTGCAGCAGGCGTGAGCGAGGGGCAGAGCACTTACCGTCGCCCTCTTCCGCAGAAACGCGTCCGCTTCGTCCACAAAGAGCAGAAGGCTGTAAAAGGAAAGCACTACACAGTAATAGGAGACAGGTGAGTGAGGCTCAAACAGCTCCAGGATTCTCCTGTCCCACTACCAGACACCAGAACAGACCAGCTGTCAGCCCAAAGGATTACCCAAGCAAATTCATTTCTCAAGGCACCATTTTTCAGCTAAGCTACAAGCAGCTTCTTCATTGTGTGCCCTTGGCCCATCCCAACAGTTAAGAGCTTAAGACACTTGAGGCCATAAATCTGGCACCAGAGATTTGTTTCCTGTTCTTCAGAACCAATTCTAAGGCACGCAACCATAACCTCCTCCAGATGTTGAAATACAGATGGGATTTTTTCATGGGCATGGTTTGGCAATGGGCTTGTACTGAGCAGTGCTGGTATGTCACTGCCAAGCTGGAGTAGAGCTTTGAAATTTAGACCTGCAAGAGTGCAGATTTTAGCATTGCTTCCTATTTAGAGAAACAAGTGCAAGGGTACAGCACAAGCAGACGAGCACACAAGAAATCTTGGTGACAGTAACATCTTCCTGCCACTTTTCTTCCTTATACCATTCTGAAAACCTCAAACCAGAGTCCTCCTCTGCAACTTGAGTTGCTATTTTGTGGGGTTTTTCTTTTCCAAACCACACTAGCGATAACATAATGGTTTTACTACCTGTGGAGACGTGAATTAATAAAGTCAATGAATAATTCACAAAGATAAATTCACTTATAACCCAAGGGCAGTGCTCTTCCCAAGAGACAAAGCATATAAAGATGTTTATCAATAACAGAACCAAGTTGCTCATAAAGCTGTCACAGCTTGTATTACCTTCTCACCTAGCTTCAAAACCAGCTTTCTTTCAAGGGATTTCAGAGCCTATTAACATATTTTACTCAACTCCAGCTTTTCTGAAAATATGCTCAGCTACAGTCTCTGCAGAGAAGTGTTTTCTACAGCTTTCAGCTAACAAAGGCAACCCAGTACTAACAGCTAACATTGCTGGATATCCAGAATAAAATCTGCTGAAACACTTCAACGTTACTGGTGTTAGAATATTGATGTATATGGACACGTGTAACCTTTGATCACAACTTTCCTAAGATGAATATCTGAAGTGTATGAAGTTCAAAAGCACAGAAGTTTTGATGAGGACAGAGAATAAACAGAGATCCAGGCAGCGCTGTAAAAAGTAATTCTTTAGTGGAAGTATCCAGCAGTCTTCATCCAGGTGAGTATCCTCATAACTCTTTCAAGTTTTTTTTCCCTAAGCTTAAATTCTTACACCTTTCCTTCTATAGCTCCTCAGGGTAGGAGAAGACTGATGAGTTTAAATCCTTAGGAAATGTACTCTGACTATTCTGTTGTGGGGTTTTTGTTTGTTTGGGTTTTGTTTGTTTGTTTTTAAGGGGCAAAAGAAACATTGAGAAGATGAATGCAACAAGGATTAAAACAGACACTGCAAGATAATGTCCTTCTAAAGCAATCAGAGAACACATAAATCACTGGTTAGCCACATTTACAGAAGACCTGCCATCAAAACAGCACAGAAACCCAAACTGACACCCACTGCAAGCTCTCTATTGAATTTTAATATCCTGGCTGGACAAGCAACTTCTTAGCTACCTCTGGACTGCAAAAAAAATCCATTTACACTAGCACAGACAAATTAACTACACGCTCTTACAAAATAGCTCCCCACCTGCCTGAGCAGAGAGTCAAGCTATGGAAAATCTGAAGTAAACAAAAGGGCTGGAGTGAGCAGAAGAGCAAAAGCTTTCAGTCTTTTAAATATTACTAAGCATCAAGAATTCCCCCATTCCAGGAAGACTTTAGGAGATGTTGTGCCTGGTCAGTGTTACCTCATCTGAGCAGTAAGAAACAGAAAACTGAACTACATGATTGCACTGAGTTTCTTTGAGCAAGAAAGCAAATTCAAGACTCAGAGGACCCTCTACTTACCCTCTCCTACTGGTGTTTGCCCAATCAAAGAGTTTATGCATGGCAGTAACTCCTTCACGCCCCATGGGGGCAACATCGCCACCGGTCATGATGGCATAATCCATGCCCGAGTGCACAGCTAATTTCTGGAAGGAAAACAAAAGCAATGAGTTAAGCACTCTTTCACTGCAAGACCACAAAAAATGAAGAAGGAAAGACAAGTCATTTGGTCCCAGCAGCATGCTTATTTGCAGAGGGTAAGGATGCTCTTAGAGAAGGGGATACTGCAGTGACTTAGACACTTTTCCCTTCACCTTATGCTGCTGTCGCCATTTCCTAGACCTGTCCCTCTCTGCTGGGTTTAGAACTCCAAACTAGGTGGCACACTGTCAGAGCAGGCACCAAAAAGCTATTGGAATATGGGTTTAACGTATTGATAAAGAAAATATTTGACTTGCATCAGCAGGTCAAACCTGCCACTGTTTAACAAGTATCTGAAACCTCAGATCTAGTGGACAAGCACTGAGGAGCAAGTCAAAAATCAAATCCTGACTCAAATCCATGCAAAAACCATCCTGGTAGCGCATAGGTGCAGCGAAGCCAGAAGGGTTTCCTCTCTGCTCTGGGTTTAGCCAGCCACAGCAGGAGAGACCCTGCTCAGATAAGTGCATATAATCAACAGAGGTGGCAATGAGACAGCAGCCTGATGTTGTGGCTTCACGAGTCACAGTTGCCAAGTGCCTTTTCCAGATGGAAGGGCTCTTCTGCCTACGCGAAGCACACGAATCCAAGTGACTGTACTAACGTAGAGTTGGAGCAGTCTGGATGCCCTTTCCTCCCTTCCCAACAGAGACACAAGAACACAATGTTTATGCAATACCATGGCGATAGATTTCAGCCCAGGGAGGGTGCTTAGACCCTGAAGCTTTCAGAGCACCCTGCAACAAGCAGGTTGTCAGAATCTTGGCAGGGTTTTACCTTGGCAAAGAGTGTCTTTCCAGTGCCAGGGGGACCGTACATAAGAATATTCCTGTATAGACTTTTGTTCTTTTTTGTATTTCTTGTTGCTATGGCAATGTCTCTCACACGTGCCTCTAACTGTGGCTGCAAGAAAAGAGTTAAACTTCAGGAACAGAAAGTACCATGAGACCTGCATCTACCAGCTTCACAGATAAGTAGCAGGGAAAAGTAGGCAGCACTCCCACAGTCTCAAGCTTTCAAGCCTTGACTTCAGCTGCTTATTACTTCAGAACAGGGTCATTTCCCCTTCTGTGTCAGGATTTACTCAATTTAAAGTTCTGTGCACTTGGCTACAATTCCTTTATAAGAAAAAGCAGCAGTGTGGGAAGCAGTAACTACTGCAAGAACTGGGAACACCTAAATATTCACTTCCTATTGGATGCCCTGGGAGGGATATGTGAAAACTTATATGAAAGAATCAGTGCTGCAAAGAATCGCTTAAGTCACAAACATTCGTGTTTGTACTTATTACTGCATTGGTAGAGATACTGGGAGAAAGCTGTTCCTGCAGGAGCATTTTCTCTCAGCAGCTTCAAGAAGCACTTTAATTTGCCTGATATCCAGAAATCAAATTCAGCAGCAAATAGAGAGAAGCAGCCCTAATTAAGTTAAGAGCCATTCAGAAGATGGGCAAATGCACACACTTCTTTGGCTTTTTGTCCTACACGCAGATCTAGGTTCAGTAATCCTTAATGGATTAGATGAGACAAGTGGAACTCTGTATATTAACATGCTGACTACAGGTAAAAACTGCAGCAGGGTAAGGACTGAACCAAGACTTCCAACTGCTTTGCACAAAGGAAAAAGGGTTAACACTGAACACAGGAGCTTATTTGTGGTCTCAGTGCCCCAAAGGTGCCTTGTCTCCCGAATTACAGGAATTAGTGTAAGGAAAGAGCCATTCTTATTTGGATTCCAAATTACCCTTCACAGGGCAAGACAGGAAAACAGAGCACTCACACTGAGAACAACTCCTTCAAGGGCATCCTGAGCCTTGCTGGTGAGACGTTTACCGACCTAGAGAGGACAAATTCAGTTACTGACATATAGAAATCGATCGGTTTTGACAGCTCACCTGGACAAAAAGGTCAGATGAAATGACAATGAGCTCGGCCTACCTATGCTATCTCCAATTGCATGTTTATTCACAGACCCTTCCACAGCTCCCTGTCTGAGCAAAGGGAATTCTGCATGCTCACAGCCAAGTGCAGCACAAACCCAAAGCTAAACCTTACCTTGATAGGATGCTTCAGTGCCTCCAGCACAGTAATGCGTGAGGTTTCCCTCACCAGGGAGGGTTTGCCCAGGCGTGCTTCTATGTATCTCCCTGCTACTGCCGTGGCATTCTTGGCAGAGTAAACACCCACTGCCAGCAGGGTTAGGCCTGCCACCTGAAAAAGGAAAAGAAAAACACTTGGTGAGCCAAAGCTATTGTGTGTAGCGTGCCCTGTGGGGGGGAATTAAGACTCGGGACAAATGCCGACCAATAGGGGTTTATCTTTGGTGAGATATTTTATCCCTGTTCAGACAGTGAAGGTCTCACACTCTCTATTCATAGTGCGTTTAGTGCTCTGGCATCTTGCAGCGTGGAAGGTGGAGGAAGCACAAGTAACGCGCCAGAAGCAAGTACTCCCTGCTCAGAACGTGTGTGGCTTTTCAAACTTTCATCTAATTAGAGTACATATGAAGACAAATGGCCACAAAGCAGAGGTATAAATCTCCTTTGAGAAAACAGCACCTCTCATAATGCTGAAGCTTTAGCTTCCAGTGTTACAAACAAAAAACATGTTGGGAAAGTGGCGCAGTTTGGGTGGCTGTTGTTTTTTTTTTCCCAGATATTCTCAGCAGTCAGTTAAGAATAAGCCCACACCAGCCAGCTGCTGTCTGCCCAGATTGCTCCTCACCATACAAGAAAACATACACAGAATTAAAGATGCCAAGACAAACATCTGAATTGTGGCTGCCACCACGGCGGTGTGTAGTAGGGAACAAAACTGACCAGCCAGAATACACCAGCTAAAGGTGACCAACACAACAGGAAAACAGGTACTCAAGAGGAGCTTCAAAGCCAAAACCACCATGGGAATTACCATCCCTGCATTAGAAGCTCTTCTTTCAGAAACCCCAGAACATGAGACATTCTCATTGATTTGCCCGTGAAGCAGGAAGAATCTGTCCAGACTTCTCCATGGTTTATGGCTGCTGCTCAGTTCAGCACTCTGCTGGCTCTTATTAAACCAAAAAGCCTGCAGGCAGTTTTTTCCACCATAGCGAGCTGTCAGAATAGACAAGAAGCTGTGCTGTCAATGCTAAAGACACTCCAGGAGGTTGCTAAGAATAACATTTCAGGACAGAATCTGAAAGCAAGACTTTACAGAAATCTTTAGCATGTATAGGATTGTTTCCATAACTCTCAGAGACTGATAAGCACTGATAACTTCTGTAAGACTTTACAGTAACCTCCAGTTCCATCTGTTTGTACATATGCAAGTCAGTTATTTACCAAAAGTCCTACTCACCTAAAAATACAGGGGAACAAGGGGCATTATTTTTAAACTGAGAGGTGTTTGGGAAGAGGCCGACTGTTCCACGCAGTTCAGGGTGCAAATAATCAGTTGTGTTCAGCTTACAGCTAGATGCCAGGACACCTGAGCACACCCAGGCAGACAGCAGAGCAAGCTGCAGCAATCGCTTTTAAAGTAAGCAGACTTTTACTACAGGTACAAAACAAGGTCAAAAGCCTCAAGGACAACAAGGGTGGCATTGTTCAATAAACCACGAGACACCATCTGTTTGGTTTCGCTCTGCTTAAACGTTTAACATCACCTTTGCTTTGGATGGAAACACCAATGGTTCAGAACCACGAGAGCTGATGTGCAAAGGATAAGATGACTTCCACACTTGATACACCTCAGTTTACAGGGACTTCAGAACACAAGAGACTCCACCCTTGTAGCAACATTCCTTTAAAAACAAGGTACCATGACAATCTCACACTCCCTTACACCATCTGCTTTAGCAACACCCAGTGTGAAGCAAAGTTACAGGTTGATGCATCAGATCCAGGCAGAGGTATTTCAGACTTTTGGACTTTGCTGACTTTTATGTTACAAGATATAGAGAAATACAGCTTTGATTGACAGCTACATATCAAAATAGGAAAACTACTTGACTCTTACATCCACAGAACACAATTACTGTGCCAGCTCCACAAATCAGTCTGATTACAGCTCCTATCTGTTTATCAGGAAGTATCTCGCAAAGCAATGAATCACTGAATGATGAGCAAAGTGAATTCCACTAAAAAAACCTGAAGAAGTCCAAAAAACTTTTGAGCAGAACCTTTGGGGTTCTGCTTGGACGGGAAGAGGCAAGAAAAGAACTGCCAGGAACTGCTGAAAATTCAGGGCTAATTTAGAGGAATCCTAAAATAACTGGCTAATTCTTACCTTATAGTCAGTTTTTCAAAGCAACAGAAAACACAAGTTCCAGCTGTGTTATCTCCTTTCCCAAAATATACTATTTTTTTTTTCTTCAGCTAAATGTCCCAAATTCACAAGACAAGAGCTTGTCAGAAGCAAAAATGACCATAATGCAGGAAACTGGTATCTGGGTCAAGAGAATACGCAGCTAAAAGCACCAAGCACTAATCTGCAAAAGGCTCTGAATACTGCAGGCAGCCCAGGTTCAGCCTACAGATGACAAAAGGATCCACTAAAAGCACGTCTCGTTCTCCCCAGTGCACCCAGGCAAAGTGTCTTTAGTATCAGCCCGTGGGTATAAAACCAGAGGGTGGAGCAGATGGTGGTGACTGACTTAAAGCAGAATGTCCATTTTATCAAGCCATGCTACTAAAAATAGATCTTCATTGGAAAGTTTTGTTCTAAGGAGTACAGGGAAAAACAACTTTGTACCTCTAAGAAGCCACTGCCAAGTTCTTTCGTCCTGTGAAAAGATGTTGGTCCAGCTTTTGATCAACTTATTTAGCACACGTGATAGTTCTCTAAGCGCTCTCTAGGCTACATCAAAATTAGATCTGAAACTGTGACATAAGCAGCAAAGCATGTTTTAGATCATGTCCTGCAAGCTTTTTAAGTTCCAGAGACTAGGAGTGCTCCTTTAGAGATGAAAATGGTACCCTCAGGCTGTCTGATCAGAGAGCTGACAGTCTGCTATCCACCTGGGATGAATAGCAGGCAAGTTCCTGGCAGCTAACTCGGTGGGAAGAAGTGGCAGCTCAGAGACAGAATGCATGCAAAAGGGGGATGCTGAAGGATTTCTCTGTAGCTTTGAAATATACATTATCATTTAAAACCCAAACAAACTTTCATGACACATCTCTTACTGTTTTCTGGGGCTGTGTTCTCAGAAATTGTTTCCTGTAAGAAGTATGTGACCAAACAGTTTGAGACCACTGGTTTAGAGGGAACAAACCCTTTTTGTGTCCACCAGAGCAACTATTACACATCTCCAATAAACTTTCTCTAATGTTCCTAAAAAGATATTCCCAGTTTGTAGTTTGACTGCAAACGTACAAAAGACATCAGGGATGGGGGAAACTGGGATTAGATTCCTGTTCCCAAAACCTGCCACTAGCAAAGAAGTCCTGTAACAGCAGTGTTAAAGATTTCATAATGCTCTCTTCACCTATAAGCATTTACAGATGTTCACGCATCATGGCAGTACAATGAACATCAATCATTAAAAAGACAGATGAAAACTTGTCAGCTTGGAGCCCAGTGAAACACAAAAACCGCATTGAAGATCTCAAAGAAAAAATTTGCAGTTATCTCTACCTGGCTATTAGATAAAATCCCTACTTCCCTACATACATAAGACAGTGAATTCTAGAATGATCTGGAAAAAAACCCCAAACACAACCTGTGAAAAAGACTCGTCTACTTTTTTTTCACAGAATGTGCATCTATCAGTTGTGATAGCTGGGAAACTTTGCGGGAATGTGTTTGTAAAGGTGATGGTGCCTCCGAAGACAAGACAATTATATGCTGTTGATCAAAGCCAGGTCTTTTGTGACCAATGAGAAACGAAATATCTATACAGAGAAGATGGGAATTAATTTGAACAAAAACCCAAAGCACAGTATCTCCTGTTGTACTGCAGAGAGCACTGAGTGAGCAGCAAATTCCCACCACGGTTTAATTTACAAGTGTAGTAGAGCAAGGAGTTAATTCAACACACATTCACAGACAGACTTTTCTGGAGGTTATTGATACAAAACACAATCTTACCGTGGCCGTAACTTTATCCCAGTCTGTTACAAAGGCACGGAACCCTTCCCCAAAGAGCATCCCAGCTGTCCTACAGTAAGCAAACAGCAAGGCAAGCAGGAGAGGAGAAAGGGATTTCAGAGATTGAGCCAAAACAATTTACAAGATGACTTTATACTCTGTAATGATCTTCTTCAGAACCAGACAAAGCTAATTGAGGGCTCACCTGGGAACTGAAGATGAACAAGCACAGCAAATGCATTTATAGTCATCTGATGTCTATACCTGATCTGGGATTAAATCCAGAAAAGCATTTGGCACGTTATCAATTTCTTTAATACATTATTGGTGCCGAACTGTAATAAAAGGTATTTGATTCTAAAGATTTTTTAATTCAAAATTAACAAATTACCAATCTAAATGGATCCAATCCCTTTGGAGACAAGCTGCTTGATACCTTTATGGCATATGTCCAGAAACTGAAAGAACTCAGGTTTTCTGAGTAATTGAGCCTCAGTGTTAGTGAATGAGGCCTGAGGTAATGTTAGAAAAATTATATAAAATTCACAACTCTATAAATAGTCTCCTTGGTTCACATTCAAGTGACAACGCAGCGAGACACGTCAAAGGGAGCGTTCTCAACTACAATACCTCCTGCTTAGAGTCCAAGAACATATAAACTAACTTTTGGTATTCCTCAGGGCTTAGAGGAGCAAGCAGCAAGGTTTCCTACACGGCGGGAGAACTCTGCAAAAGCAGCAAAGCAAGCCATGGCCTTCTCCTGCCTCGCACGTACTTGAGGGACTCCAACACGGTCTGGCGATGCTCGGCAGCTTTCAGGCGGATCTGCTCCCGAATGATGTCTGCGTTCTCCCGCTCGGCCTTGGCACGGGCTCGCGCCTCCGCCTCCACACGCAGCATCTCGTTCTTATGCCGCAGCTCCATCTCTCTCTCTACAGTAGCTAAACATCAAAAAAGAAAAAAAAAAAAGGAAAGGAGCTGAGAGAACAAGCCCAGGTAGCAGGCAGGCGAGAGATGCGTTGAGCCATCCTGGCTTCACAACAGCTGTGTGTGGTCCCAGAGCAGGAGGCTTCGAGATCTTCATTCCCTGCCACCCTCCCCCCAAGGCAGTCAGCCAGTACAATATCACAGAAGACAGACAGGGAATTTTCCCCTCTGTGCAATATCACAGAAGACAGACAGGGAATTTTTCCCCTCTGCGCAAGAGGGATCACACCCCAGACAGGCGGCACGCTGCAAGGCAATAATCGTGCTTCAGTTCTGGAAGTTCATTACCAGAAAAATTGCTCAGGGCAAACTTTAGTCAAAGATGAGCTACACAATAAGGGGTGAAGCAACGGAGAGGGGAAAACCACAGTGCTAGGCACTGCTGCTGCTCACCAGCATCGCTTCAGAGAGGAAGGGTGACATGCTACAGACAATGAAGGACAACCCTGGGCAAGTAACTACACGCAGTGTAACACAAGCTGCTTGTGAGGAAGAGAAACAAAATGGAGTTGCCTATAAAACGCTGTCCCAGACAGGATTTTGGAAGATCTATTACTTCAGACAGATCTCTTACACAGAACTGCAACAGATTATTTGAGCTTTGTTACAGGGTTGCTACACTTCCCTCAGAGGTACCGACAGACAGACTGCACTAGATGGCAGCAAGGAGCACACAACCCATCAGTCCATATCTGATTAGAGAGCCAACCACCCCTCGGACCCCACTTGCTCATACACAAATCACCTTAAATTTCTAAGACTCATGTCCTAGTTGAGTCCCACTGGAGCTCTGCAAACCCAGCGATTCTGGCAATTCCGCAACAACGAAAAGCAAGCAAGTTTCAGGCTAAAATCTCCTTACTTAGATTTCATTTTCTCCAGGAAATAGTGATCCGGGACAGGGTGACAGATTCAGCCTTTCCTCACAGGCACTGTTTTGTTTCTCTTCCCTCCTCAAAACTGGTTCTATTTCAGATTGCCCCAGTAGAAAATTCAGAATTTCCATTGCTAGATCAGGAGATGCTGACAGTTCATTGGAAAACCCAAGCACCACAAGGCAGATGCTTAGGAGGGCAGCCACTTTGAAAACCAATCTAGGAAGCAACTGGTAGTTCTGGTGCCATTGTGATATACCCATTACTCATCAAAATGACATTAACACATGACCCTAAAGGAGCATCAACCAATATGGACAAAGAGTCAAAGACCAGCACAGAGAACTCCTATGCCCACTCACTGTGTCACTAGCTAACTAGTAGCTTACCACGTCTCATGGCTTCCTGCTTCTGTACAGATTCCTCCTGCTTCCTCAGGTTCTCTTCGTTTGCAAGTTGCTACAGGCAGAGGCAACAGCAGAAGATGAGTTCAAGTTGGAAAAGCTCATTCAAGGAGGTATTTGTGCAAGCTGAAGTACTACAAACATTTTCAAGCAGCTAGTGCTCAGGTTGAAGCACCTTCTTCCCATCTCCCAGATTCACACTACTAATCCCGTGCTCCCAGTGGCTTCATCCTAATTCCTGACCTCTGATTTCCCTGGTCAGTACAATGGGTCCCAGCCCTAGACCAGTGCTTTGACTTAAGGAGGAGACTGCCCCATTCCCAGCTGGGTGAGAGAAGGAAGCACCATACCTGCTGTCGCATCTGTTCGTCATAGCGCTGCCTTGCCAATTTGTCCTGGTACTGGGCTCGCTTCAAAAGAAAAATAACAAAAAAGTGGTATTTAGAATATACAGATCAGGCATTTAAGAGAGAACCTAGTCCTGAGGGCAATGAGGGTTGGGATAAAAACTAACAAAAAATAATCCTGGCTTTCAAGATGAAAAGGGCAAAGTTTGGGGCAAAACATACTCAGCCAGCACCAAAAACTCCTCTATGCTGAGAAACCTACACAGTCTGACTTCATTTTAAGGCACCACAGATATAAAAACAAAGAACAAGTGTTCCTTGGCCCAGAAAAGGAGACTTACTTTAATGGGAAAAACATGTTTTCATGTTTTGAGGTGCATTACCTGGACTGGCAATTGTGAGCAGCAGAACCCTCAAGACATGCTGCCTGTCAGACCAGCTCAGCTTCTCATTTTCTTGATTCTCATTACTTTCTCTCAACGATTTTCCACTGCAACTGGCAAACAAACCCATGTCATCTACACTCAACTGGAAGTGATCTGAGGGCCCATATCCATCAGCAAGGAGGATTCAGTACGAGGGATGATCTTGTTCTCTATTCCAAATACGGACAGCAGAGCAGCTTCTGAGCTGTCTCCCCAACAACTGTAAGGCATGGCACACTTCAGGAGTAAACCACGGTCAGGTTTGCTTTGCCTTCAAACTATGCCCTGAGAACTGCAAGAGTTCAAGAGCTAACTGGTGACCAGAGGAGGGGACTGTGAAGCCTGCTTCCTGAGCCAGCCCCGTTCAAAGTCCAAACTCTGACGGGATAAAAAGCCACACGTGCCAAACAAGCAGTTTTCTCTACCTTCCCGAGCTAGGTAAACAATTAGAATTAATCAGTCCCTTAACTTTCTGTGCTCTTAAAGTAAAAAGTCACGTGTGAGCTATGAGCATAACAGCCAGCTTGCACCCCCCAGTGTCAGCATTCTTGCCACCTCAGCAACTCACGCTGAAACACACCACAAAGCACCAACACCGCTCACAACGCAGCCTCTGGTAACTCTCAGATTTGCATGACTTCTCCCCTTAAGGTATTTTTTTCCTGTCTACAGGATCAAACTTTGAAGAAATAGGGTTGCAGGCGACTTAAGACTGAAATTGGAGTAACTCGAGACACTTCATTGTCCAGGCAAACACACATACTTGATAAATAATCTTCAGCCTTTTAACACCATGAGCTGATAAGACACAAACAAGCGTATCTCAGCACGTTCAACAGCACTTCCCTGAAAGCTCCTTTAGTACAATTTCAAAGAGCACACGACAAGAGCAACCTCTACTACCAGTTCCTTTGGACCTTCAAGAATTCGGCAACAAAAGCTCAAGATGACAAAGCTGCATCTAACTGCAAATCAAGTTCAACTTTACAAAGCCAGAGTAGATGAGCTCAGTCTGTGAACTGCCTCACACCTACAGCTGCCCACAATCCCCCTCCCCCCAAAAGGGGCAATTAATGCATTGTTGCCTTTTCCATCAAGGAGGACACAAACAAGGTCTCCCATCACTTGACTTCCCCCTCATTCCCTTACTGCTTGATGCTGTTTGGTTTCTTCACTGAGTGTTTTTCGTCTCTCTTCCGCTTGTACCCGTATCTGCTCGTTCTTCAGCTGTTCTATGGCAGCTTCATACTCCTGGTGAGATAAAGAGACAATCATCACAAATGAACAAAATGAGTCATCCTACAGAGAAATGCTGGTGACAATTATATTCCAGGAAATCCATCTGTAATCAGAGTGGTAGCCTGCCAAGCTGACCGATGACACAAGACCGCTCAAGTATGATCACAAAATATGACTGAGAAATCTCATAATTAGCCATTGAAGGATTAAATGCAATTTATTAATAGAAACAAATCAACAAAAGCAACAAACCAACCAACTCTCAAACAAACAGTCCCCGGCTTCTTTATGCAAGAAAGGGCAGTCTGTCCTGCAGCTACTTTACAGTTCCCTGCAGCAAACTCTTGTCTTTCCCTAAAAGCCATGGTGATATTCCAGAGGTTACAAAACCACTCGGGACGTAGAACCACAGAATGCCTTGGGTTGGAAGGCTCCTCTCTACAGGTCATTTAGCCCAACCCCCCTGCACGCTGTAAACGAAGCCTTAAAATACATCTAACAATAGGTCACATCAGCTTGGGCTTCACCTTCTAGCGTTACTTTTTTAAGGCAAATAACTGTCATCTTGGTGCTGAACAGCACAAAGAAAAACTTCGCACCCTCTGGAGACTGATGGAAAGCGAGATGTTGATTTATGCCCCCCACCCCCCCAAGCTGGCCGCTGCCTGAGGCAGGCTGGCTGTCCAACCCAACGTACCTTCAGCTTGGTCTGCTGCTCCAGCTGCAGGGTCTGCTCTTGCATCTGGGCCAGGCTGAGAGCATCCTTCGCGTGGCCTGAGGCGGACAGCGGGAAGAGGTGAGTGACAGCACAGAGGGGTCTTTTCTCAAGTAATAAAACGCTCGGTCAGTTCAACCCAACGTGGCACTGGCTGGGACTGCCCAGGGCGCAGCTCTGAAGCCGGATGCTCAACCCTCCCTGCCGGCAGCCGGTCGGAAATGCTCTCAGCACACCCGCGACCTGAACTCAACAGGTTTCCCCCGCTGAGAAGATGCTCCAGCACCTTCCCCTCCTTTCCCAGGCCCTGCAGAAGGTGCTCAGCTGAAGCCGGTGACCCGGAGGGCCGCCCTCGGGGCCCTGCAGGCCGCCGGGCTCCTGGCACGGGGCGGGCACTGCAAGAGCCCCGAGGCTGCCGCAGCCCCGCGGCCGCACACGCTCCGCGACGCCGGCACCTGATCGGAGGCACCGACTGCGGCCCCCGGACCGCACCCCCGCCCGGGCCCCGATCCCGACCCCGCTTCCAAGCCCGGCCCCGGCCCCTCACGCACGGGACGCGTCCAGCTCCCGCGCCGCCTTGGCCGCCCGTTCCAGGCCCGTGGGGTCGAAGTTGCTCCATTT
>WTSP01022610.1:6141-21708 GCA_025331215.1 Actenoides lindsayi
GTTGTGGAGTCTCCTTGTCTGGAGAGATTCCAAACCCCCCTGGCCAATGGGATGCTGAGCCCCCTGCTCTGGGTGACCCTGCTGGAGCAGGAGGGGTGGCACCAGCTGATCTCCAGAGGTCCCTTCCAACCCCTACCGTGCTGAGATCCTGCAGCAGGTCACGTCAGCTCTTCCGAGCTCTTTCCAAGGGCTGGTGGACACGGCCACCTGCTTTGAGGAAGACGTCGAGACCGAGCTCGGCGTACGTTCGCTGGCGTAACCCTTCGTTGCGAGACGTCCGCTTGGCAACGCGATACCCATCGCCCCGGGGACCACGTCAACCTCTGGCAAGCAGGAATGGATTTATGCCCCGTCGTTACTGCAGGAAGAAAGGTCACCTGCTCCCTTTACATAATTCATGGCCATTTTCCTGCCTCTCTGACCCCTAATCTATCATCAGGTGTAGAACTCATAATATATCGCTCCACCGGGTTCTTTTGCCCGCAGCCGGTGACCTTATGAAGCTATTGATTCCATCCTACTTAATTAGTCCAAGGGCTGCAATCGTCTCGTGGGAGACAATGGGATGCTGGTTAATGGTTAAGCTCTTAGGCAATAGGTGTGGCCCCACCTTTCCACTGAGGGATTTTTGCCCCTAAAGAAACCGCCCCGTTCACGCAGTCGCAGCTTTGATGGGGTTGTTTCTGGAGGGAAGCTGCAAAAGGCACGTTCCTGTTTGTGTCTTCTGAAGCGTGAGGGACTCATCCGTGCACTGAGAATCAACTGAATGAGGAACATCTTTAATCATAGAATCACAGAATCGTTTGGGTTGGGAGAGAGCTTTCAGATCATCAAGTCCAACCATTAACCCAGCACTGCCAGGGCACCACTAACCCATGGCCCTCAGCACCACAGCTCCACGGCTTGGAAACCCCTCCAGGGATGATGGGGACTCCACCACTGCCCTGGGCAGCCTGGGACAGCCCTTCACAACCCCTTCCATGAAGACATTTCTCCTCATGTCCAACCTCAACCTCCCCTGGTGCAACTTGAAGCCAGTTCCTCTTGTCCTATCACTTGTTCCTTGGGACAAGAGCCCGACCCCACTTGGCCCCAACCTCCTAAGAACAGGATCTGATCTTTTCACAGAACCTCAAAGGAATCAGGAACGAAATCACAACAAACCCTCCACGTTTAGATATCGTTCTCATCGCTTCGACTGCACTTAATTCCCTCCTTCATCATCGTAGAAAGAGTTTCACGCGCCGCGTGAAAATAATTGTAGGCACTTGGGATTCTTTAGATATTAAAGGGTAAAATAATTTCCTAGTGTTGGTCACACCAAAGCAGCAAGGTCAGAGGTGCCCGTTTTAGGTGCCCACGGGGACGTGACCTTCAATTCCTTCCTTACTCCGAGGGCTTCGTTACTGGGGATTCCCAGGGCTTCATCCTGGGAAGGCAACTGGTGCTGCTGGTGGGGAACTGGCGAGTTTCTTTCTCTCTCTGCTTCCCAGCCATTGATTTTCTGGAGAAAATACTGACGTTTAACCCTATGGATCGATTGACGGCCGAGATGGGGCTGCAGCATCCTTACATGAGCCCCTATTCCTGCCCCGAGGATGAACCGGTGTCTCAGCATCCCTTCCGGATCGAGGATGAGATCGATGATATTCTACTGATGGAAGCCAACCAGAGCCAGATGTCCAACTGGGACAGGTATGGTACCTACGGCTGGGCCAGAGACCAGTTACTGGCTTAAATTCTTAAGGCAGGACTTGACTGGTGAGTCTCTGACCTGCTCTTGCTTGGGTTCAGTCACACGTGTTCCAGACCCCCAAAAGACACCCCTTTTTTCCTTCTTTATGCCATATTCTAGTTCTAGCCCAAGCTGGCACCTCGCAGAAGCCAACGGGAGGTTCGTTGTTGAGTTCTGCAGGGAGTAGATGTTGAGTCTGCACGTTCCAGTTACCAGGTGTCTTTCTGCAGTTGGTTTTATTTGTAGCCTGTATCATCTTCATCTGAGTTACATCTATTTGTGACGCTCTGGTTCTTCCCTCCATCCCTCTAACACAAGTGATAAAATAATGTCTTTTTTTTTGGCCCTTTTGGGGGACTGGGCCTGATTTGGAGCTCTGTATTTATCACTCATCAAGGTGCCTAAACCCCAGAGGCCACAGACCTGGGGTCCTTCAAAAAAATCCTTCAGCACGTTGACTTTGCTGAAAGTCAGGCAGGAAGTTTAGAGCAGATCAAAGCCTCGAGCTCTCGTGTTCCTAGATGATTTCACCAAGCCAGTTCTACTCCTGGAGCAGGTAGGATAAAAGAAGGAGCTAAGAATTAACTGTGTTGACTTTCTTATAGAGCTCTTCCCAGCTGAGTGGGGTGAGCTGGCCGAGGATGTCTGCAGCGTTATTCTTCTCTGCCTAGCAGTTAAATCTCCTCCCTTCTTCATCCTTTTTATTTCACCAGCACTGAAAAAAAGAATCTCAAGAAACCCCTTTCCTTCACTATTACTGATCTTTTTTGGGTGGACAAGTGTCAGGGTGGAGGCTTTGAGGGGACACAACCAGGGAAATGAGGTGAAGAGGAAAGCTGGATGCTTCTCTCAGGTTAATCTGTCACCAGTAATCTGTCACCCCACAGCTCTGGGATCTCTACCAGTTGTGTTTTAGAGGAGAGAAATGATTTTTGCCTCTGTTGGGTGGCACCTGAAGAGCATTTCATCGCCAGGACCCTGCCCTGGTACCTGGGATAACATGTCCCTGACAGGCAGCTGGGTTAGGAGGCAGTAAATGAGATGTCTCTGAAAACCATGGCTAAGAGCGGGTGTTGTCAGGTGATTGCAGTCAAGGGAGCTTGAGAAGTTATCACTTAGCAAGGTGACCCTTCAGAGATGCTCTCGGCCCACGACGTCAGAGGCAACTGGTGATGTCCAGTCTAAGTGGGGATTTAAACTCATCTGTTTTAGCTTCCTGGCCACAAATGAGGAGCACTCACGCTGCGGGTGCTTCTCTGTGGGCTGAGGGATGGTTTGATTATTGAAGAAGGTAGATTCAGGTTGGAAATTAGGATTAAATTCTTCACTCTGGGGGTGGTGAGACACTGGCACAGGTTACCCAGGGAAGCTGTGGATGCTTCATCCCTGGAAGTGTTCAAATCCAGGTTGGATGGGGCTCTGAGCAATCTGCTCTAGTGGGAGGTGTCCCTGCCCATGGCAGAGGGGTTGGAACGAGATGATCTTTCAGGTCCCTTCCAACCCAAACCCTTCTATGATTCTTAATATTATTAATCATGTTTCATTCTCAAGTGGAGGGAAGGTGGTGAAGGGCTAAATGAAGGGGCCAGTTGGTTTGGTTGCTGGACTTTTCTGCCCAGCTTCTCTCGTCCACGTGGCCTGGGCAAGCTCTTCGTAACGAAGCCATCGTCTGCGTGTCTTCCGCAGGTACCACGTAAGCTTCTCCTCCGATCTGGAGTGGAGGCAGGATAAATACCACGAGATGGACGAGGTTCAGCGGGACCCTCGGGCAGGGTCCGAATCCATCGCTGAAGAAGCCCAAGTCGATCCCCGGAAATACTCGCAGAGCAGCTCGGAGAGGTTCTTGGAGTTATCCCACTCATCCATGGACCGAGTGTTCGATGCCGACTGCGGGAAATCGTGCGATTACAAAGTGGGGTCGCCTTCCTACTTGGACAAATTGCTGTGGAGAGACAACAAGCCCCACCATTACTCCGAGCCCAAGCTGATTTTAGATTTATCCCACTGGAAAAGAGCAGCCATAGCACCCGCAGCTGAGCTGTCCTTGGAAGAAGAACCATCCAACCTTTTCCTGGAGATTGCTCAGTGGGTGAAGAGCACGCAGGTGGGTCTCGAGTGTCCAGGTCCTCTTCCGGAGATTCAGGAAGGGAACCTGCCACCTTCTCCTCACCACCTCCACAAAGAACCCCCCGAAGTGAACAGCGAAACGGACCCCGAGTTTAACTTGGACGTCTTCATCTCCAGGGCGCTGAAGCTTTGCACAAAACCCGAGGATCTTCCAGACAACAAGCTCAGTGACATCAACGGGGCCTGCATATCCGAGCACCCCGGCGAGATTGTACAGACAGAGGTGTACCAGAAAGAACGATGGTGAGGAACCCACCGCTCTATCTCCCCCGTTCCTCTCCGGTGACGTGGCCGTCGCCCGGGGCTGAGTGGCTTCCGCTTGTCATTGACCATCCGTTTTTCCGCGCTTCACCCGACGCCTTTGTTCTGAAAAAGGCAAGCACAAACCACGTGCCCCTTTTGATGCCTTAGAAATACCTTTAAGGGAATCAAGAGGCGTGAACGAATTCCTGAGTTTCTTATTCTGCCTTAACACTCTTGCCTTGCGATCTCTGGGACCTGCCTGAAACTTCAACGTACGAGGGAAAGGTGACAGGACGGGGGTTAAGTTTGCAAACAGAAGTCGAATCAACTTCTTTTCCTTTCTTTTTCTGTAGCCTCTTAGAGTGAGGAGGAGAAAATCAGCGGTTTCATTACGGTCGGATGCCCTCCTGGTTTGAGGGGCTCCCAACGTTGAGCTCCTCTGAGGCACCCCTGTGAGTAGAGGTGGGACGGAGAGAAGCGATGCCCGGCCGCCTCCGTGATCAGCCAGCAGAGAATGGAACCAGAGGTAGAGTTTGGCCATCAAACAGAAAACAAATCTTCGAGGATGTTAATGGGGAAGGAATTTGAGCTACAAAATATGGGCCACTTGGGATTTCATGGTATTTTTCCCCCATCGGAGGACAAAATTTTTTGCTAAGCGCGTTCTTCTCGTTTGGTTTCTGGCACATAAATTCCCTCTTCTGTTGCACGGGGTGGATCTAAGCTCTCCACAGCCTTAGGAGGCCCCATATGATGCATTTCACAGTGGTGCTGCAAGTCCTGCCTCGGGCAGCTGACACATTCTGGTGGTGAGGGCTGGCTGGGAGTGGAGAGCTCGAAACAGGGCCTGGCACCATCAGCTACGCAGACTTGGCAAGGGCACCCACCTTTGCTAATAAAAAAAACCCAAAAGGAAGGAAAATACGCCTGATTTTAACCTTCTGATGAAGAGGCTGGGAAGAAAACAAAAAGAGTTCCTGTGGCAGTAGCTTCCTAAGTGGCCACTTGGCTTCCAGCTTCTTTGGAAGACGCTGGTGGCGACGGGCGACCGAGCGCCGCTTGTACATAGACACGGACGCAACCCATCTGCTGCAGCTTCTGTTCTCATCCACCCTCCTGAGCACCTTAAGAACTGATCGGCGTTTGTAGGTGGAAGAAACGTTCTGTACTTAGGTATTTAATCAAACTCGGCAGTTTGGGTTGGTTTCGGGGTATTTTGAGGCGGAAAAACCTGTAAATAGTGGTGTAAAAGCCAATCTCCCGCTTCCCTCGCCCCGCCGCGTCGCTGCGCTCCCCAGCACGGCGACGCTGCTTTCGTTTGTGAAAGAGAAACTCCTGTACTTAGTGGCCCCGAGGTCCATGTTTAACTGTTGTTCCTCTGCCAGTTGTCACCACCCTGTTAACAAGCGATCGACGACACGTTCCGAGATGCGAAGGAAACTCGCGTGCGACTCGGATGGTCCCTAAAGAGCAGCATTTACTGTGTGAACCCTGGTTTCTGGTCTTGGTGGGATCAGGGACAGCTTTAGCTGTAGGAGAACTTGTGCGAGGTCCCAAAACTACTTCTTCTTGTGAAGATCTCTCCTTAGGCTTGTTGGAATGTCACTCCTCCAGCTGTTTAGTAGGGTAGGTGTGAAGGCTGCCAGCTGCCTGGGGTGGAAGTCCTGGGGCAGGGGTGGAGAAAGCATCTGGAAGGCAAAGCCATTGGAGAAAACACAAAGCCATCAGAGAAAGCATCTGGAAGGCAAAGCCATCAGAGAAAGCATCTGGAAGGCAAAGCCAGTGCAGAAAGCATCTGGAAGGCAAAGCCACTGGGCTCTGGTCTTTGTTTCGAGTGTTCAGACGTCCCCCACGGTGGTTTAGAAAGGGGAAACAAGGGAGAACCAGCAAGTTGGTTTCCAGTGGATTGCAGATCATTGATATACCTCAACTAAAGCTTAGCACTTTCTACTGGTGGTGGGAGAAATTCAGAGGCCGAAGACGCGGCTGCCCCTGCAGCGGAGCGGATCCAAATCCGGCCCCAGCAGCCCACAACTCACCACCCACGGTCCCGCTCAGCATCAGGAGCTGCTGGGAACGGGGTCACCAGTGCTCAAGTGAGTTGTGTTCCCATCGCTTCCCAGTGCCACCCCCTGGGAGGAGCAGACAACTCCCAGGCTCTGCTGGGAGGTGGGCCAACGCCGCAGCCAGAGGCATCACCTAAAGATGAGACCTTTGGGAAGCGACGGAGTTTAAGCGTTGGATTCGGGCTGAACCGTCTTCACCGGAGGCTTAGGGGGACTATTTCATTAAAGGCCGTGCCAGTAACAGTTTGGGGTTGGAATATTGTCTTCTAGGGAGGAGTGGGAGCTTGAGGGCCCCACGGTTAAAGGGTAATGGTCAAGGGGTCGCGTCGCTGCTGCTGCTCCGGGTTCCCCGTCTCGCTTCGCGAGCTGTTATTTCACCTTGTTGCCAAACCTCGGCGTCACGCTCCGGGCAAGGTGGGTGGCTTTAGTTACCCGAGTGTGCTCTCAGCCCATCACGAGCCAGATTTAGTTCTCATCTAAACCAATAAAATTGAAGGCCTGAGCCTTCCTCGCTTGGTAGCCTGTGATTATTTTCCTTGCGAGAGTCGAAATGTTTTTTCCAGTCCTTGTGTCCAGGTTTCTTCTGCAAATCATAGAGTCGTTTAGGTTGGAGAAGACCTTTAACAACCATCACAGAAACCTTGGGAGCATGAAGAAGAGTGTGACCAGCAGGTCCAGGGAGGTTCTCCTCCCATCTGCTCAGCCCTGGTGAGGCCACCTCTGGAGTGTCGTGTCCAGTGCTGAGTTCCCCAGTTCGAGAGAGACAAGGAGCTACTGGAGAGAGTCCAGCAGAGGCTGGGAAGATGCTGAGGGGACCAGCATCCTACCAGTCTGTGGTTGTATATCCATAAATATTTGCACTTTGGGGTTATTTGGTGTTGGGTGGCTTTTCACTGGGCCTTGCTTTGGTTGGTGCAGGCTAGCTGAGTGCTCAGGGTCACGGGAGGGACCTCTTACAAGGACAGGTTGTGATAGGATGAGGGGTACTGGCCTCAAACTGGAAGAGGGGAGGTTTAGATTAGAAATTAGACTGAAATCCTTCAGTGTGAGGATGGTGAGACACAGGAACGGGTTGCCCAGAGAAGCTCTGGTTGCTCCATCACTGGATGTGCTCAAGGCCAGGTTGGATGGGGCTCTGAGCAACCTGCTTTAGCTGAAGATGTCCTTGCTCACTGCAGGGGAGTTGGAACTAGATGATCTTGAAGGTCCCTTCCAACCCAAAGCATTCCATGTTTCTCTGATACTTCTGTGCAGAAGAGAAAAAAGGAGCACTGCTGTCAGGAATACAAGACAGTGGGATGGGCCCCTGAGGCCACGTGGCAGTGGGATGGGTGGGATTTAGAGACGTGCCGGGGTGGTTGCGCTGAGCAGGAGGGACAGAGGGTGCTCCTGGTGATCTCCGAAGCTCAGGAGCGAGCGACGCGGTCCTGTTTGGCGACGTGGAGAAGGCACCCCATTGACAACGCAGAGGACAGAAGGAAGGCCTACAGATGTCTCCAGCTTGAGGTGGACCTCAAGTTGAGATGCTGGCATTCAGGTAGGTGAGTGGGTCCCAGACATTGTTGCCGGTGTTTTACGTGGTTTTATTTTCAGAAGGGAGGGAGCAGCCTCCCCCTGGCCTGGACCCGTGGTGGCCTTTGTGCAAGGGGTTGTCCTTCCCCAACAGCCACAAGCTGAGCACCAGGAGTCCCTCGGGGGTCCATCAGGTTTGAAAACCACCTTTAAATCCCAACGGTTCAGTTGCTGGCCCCGGTGATTATTCTGCCCCCACGAATCCAGGATGATTTTTACTGCTGCTCGTTTTCAAGGGAGTTGAGATTCAGCAGCTGCTTCACCATCACAGAGCTGCCTTAAAAGCAGATCTTCCAGGAGAGGCAGGGTCAAAACCACCTTCAGCTTTCAACTAGGGTTTTGGGGACATCCTGGGAAGCGTTTCGCAGACCCCAACGCGGCGTCACCGACTGTTACAAACGGAGCTATCGGAGGCTGGGCTCCTAACGACCATTTCTGTCTCTTCTAACCCAACAACTGCATAGTTGAGCCATTTCGGGCCACCTTCGAAGACTTGGGAGAGAGGTGTCCCCCACTGATTGTAAGAGGAGTCGAAGGGGCCAAATACACCAGAGGGTGTTTGCAACAAAAAGACCTCAAGAGGGTTGCTTTGATTCATCTTGCTGTGCAAATAACGTTGATTTAAGAAGGCTGTGTAAATATTTACTGAGCTCTGGAGAGAATATTTTAAGGCAGCTCAGCACTAGAAGGAGGCTTCGTAAACCTGATCTGAAGCCTAAATCTGGTGCCGAGTCCAACCCCCCCTGCTCCAGCAGGGTCACCCAGAGCAGGGGGACCAGGATCCCAGTGGCCAGGGGGGTTTGGAATCTCTCCAGACAAGGAGGCTCCACAACCTCTCTGGGCAGCCTGGGACAGCCTCTGACACCCTCACACCAAACAAGTTTCTCCTCCTCCTCAGGTGGAATGTCTTGGGTTTCAGTTTGTGCCCCTTGTCCTATGGCTGGGCACCACTGAGCAGAGTCTGGCCCCATCCTCTTGCCCCCCAGGGCCCTTTATCTCTTGCTCAGCATTGCTCAGCTCCCCTCTCAGGCTGCTCTTCTCCAGCTGAACAGCCCCAGGGCTCTCAGCCTTTCCTGGCCACAGAGATGCTTCAGCCCCTCAGCAGCTTCACAGCCTCTGTTGGGCTCTCTCCAGCAGTTCCCTGTCCCTCTTGAACTGGGGAGCCCAGAACTGGACACAGTACTCCAGAGATGGCCTGAGGGCAGAGCAGAGGGGGAGAAGAACCTCCCTCACCCTACTGGCCACTCTCTTCTGAATGCACCCCAGGAGACCATTGGCCTTCTTGGCCATGAGGGCACATCGCTGGCTCGTGATGACCTTGTTGTCCCCCAGCACTCCCAGTTATTCTCAGCAGAGCTGCTTCCCAGAAGGCCAGCCCCTCCCCTGTACGGGTGCAGAGGGTTGTTCCTCCCCAGGTGCAGGACCCCGTGCACCCCTTGTGGAACTTCCTGAGGTTGGAGGAACTTCACGAGAAGGTGCAGACTGAGCTTTAACTCGTGGTGTGAGGCCCGGGGGATTTCCAGGGCCAGGGTTTTGAAGCAGCTCTGGGGAGCTGGGACAGGACAGGACTTTGGCAGGGTTGCTGGTGAGATGCTGGTCTGGCTGGCGGGAGGGCTGGGCAGAGCTGGTGCAGCTCGGCAGGAGGCATCGCCTGTTCCTGCCGCTGCTCCTGCCACCAGCCCGGAGGAGTCGGCAGGGAGGCTGTGAGTCTGTGATTGATTCTGACCCGGGGGTATTTATAGCATCTTTATTTCTTGAGCTGGTCTCCCTGGCATTTTTTAAACGCATCTGGCTGTCAAGGTGTCAAAGCCTGGAGAATTGCTTCTGGAGTTGATCTCCCGGTCCATCCATCTTTGGCATTTATCAGGTGCCTTCTTATCACTCGGGAGAGAACTTCCAGCTCCTCCAGGCTCTCTGTGGCACCTCCAGCGAGGACAGGGGTGGGGATAGGGCTGCCTGAATTACAACCCCCACCTGCCCTGCCAGGCTCTGGGCTGCTCGAGGCCCAGCAGAGATGAGAGCACCCAAATTTGGTCCTGTTCCTCCTCCATACTCCACAGCAGAGTCTGCAGGCTACACGTACCTGTGTGATAAGCCCCTCTCGTGATGGGAGGAGGAGGACCGGGCATCTCCAGGTGGCTTTCAGCAGAACTGGGGGTTTGTTCCTCCTGGCTGTGAGGTTCTGGGTGGTTGCAAGTGCTGGATACGATCGAGCAGACAACATCTTGCCGGGTTTCTTCCTTACCCGGCAGAGATGGACACGGGGCGGTCGCCTTCCTCTCGCCTGGCAGCTTGTGGAGGTGGTCAGGGGTTAGAGCGGCCGTGGCCTGGGCCCCTCGCTCCTCCTGTTGGCACCTGGGCTGGTTTCTGCTGCTCCTCACTGGTGCGGGTGGTGGCTGGGAGCCGCTGGCCCCGGGGCTCCCTGCTCCATGCGGCAGAGTCGCCGTGGCCTCGGGGAGCGCGGGCGAGGAACGCGGGGTGCAGCCGGGCCCGCCACGGCGGGATGGGCACGGGGCTGTGCTGCTGCCTCTGCCCTCTCTCCCTGGCTGCCAACCTAGCATGATTTGAGTTGTTCTTCGGAAGCAGGCGCTGTAAATCCCGGCTGCTCCGGCCCCAGGGCGCCCAGGATCTGTCCGATGGTTCCCAGGCCACGCTGCCCAGGGAGAGATGGGGAAGAGATACTTCTGTGACTACTGCGACAGGTCCTTCCAGGACAACCTTCACAACAGGAAGAAGCACCTCAATGGCGTGCAGCACCTCAGGGCTAAGAGGCTGTGGTACGACTTATTCCGAGGTGGGTGCTACTGGAGGCCTGGGACTGGGACGGTGCTGGGTGAGCTGGGAGGGGAATGGATGAAATAACCCGGTGCTGATGACTGCTGGGCAGATGGTCTTTGCCAGGGAGCCGTAGACTTGACGCTGTTGCTGTCAGGTGGTCTCAGGGGCACAACCCTCGTGTCCCTGGGTGTGGGAAGGGGAGGCTGTAGCTGTTCAGCTGGGACTCAGAACAAAGTGGGAGAGACAGGGAGGTTGGTGTGCGCGCAGGCCTTGCAAATAAAGCT
Organism: Actenoides lindsayi; assembly: GCA_025331215.1. Taxonomy (NCBI): domain Eukaryota; kingdom Metazoa; phylum Chordata; class Aves; order Coraciiformes; family Alcedinidae; genus Actenoides; species Actenoides lindsayi. The sequence goes on from WTSP01022610.1 coordinate 16,947, forward strand.
CTCTGGGCATCATCAGCAAAGCCGAGACAGGAGACCTGAGGGACCCAAGTGAGTTAGGGTTTCCAAAGGTGTGTTAGGTGCCTTCTGCAAAGCTGAGGTGACCTCTGCCATGCGAGGGGCAGGGAGTGGAGGGAAAGCGGGTTGTGTGGATGGGTGGGAAGCTGGCAGTGGTTCTCTGCAATGGGCGTAGAGGTTGTTCTGAGGGTGTGACAGCTTGAAGGGTGCCAGGGCTGGGAAAGCAGCTCAAAGCTGCCGTAGCCAAGGGAGAGAGCAGAGGAAGGCTGGGTTGTGTTAAGGTTTGGGCAGAGGAGGAGCGTGTCCGGGGGCTGGGAGAGCGAGCAGGACTGTGTCTTTTGGCAGTAGCAAAGACTTTGTCTGGGTTCCACTGGTTGTGAAACCATTGCCTATATGTTCCTCTGCATCGTTCTGGTTCCTCGGGATCAGGTGATATAGGCAAGGCAGGGAAAAGCTGAAGCCAGGGGTGCCAACAGGGCCTGGTAACTGTCAGGTTGTGGTTTAAGCTCCTGGCTGTGCTGTAAAATACCTGCCCACCGGGCAGCCAGCTTGTTCGGTACCACGCTATGGTGGGGTGTTGCTGTGCAAAGAGTTTGGCCTTTGTCTCCTCCAGATGCTGCTGCTATCCTGCAAGAGGAGCAAACCAAGAAACCCTGTCGGAAGTTTCTGCAAACAGGTGAGTTCTTCTGAGGCAGAAAGAAGTGTCTGAGCTCCAGCAGCTCCCTCGTGAGCCAACCCAAGGCTGTTCTGGAGACCCTTGGTGTGTGTGCTTGTCTTGGAGGGGGTCTGGAGTACTGTGTCCAGTTCTGGGCTCCCCAGTTCCAGAGAGACAAGGAGCACCTGGATAGAATCCAGCAGAGGCTGTGAAGATGCTGAGGGGCCTGGAGCATCTCTGTGCTGGGGAAAGGCTGAGAGCCCTGGGGCTGTTCAGCTGGAGAAGAGCAGCCTGAGAGGGGAGCTGAGCAATGCTGAGCAGGAGCTAAAGGTTCCCGGAGGGCAAGAGCATGGGGACAGACTCTGCTCAGTGGTGCCCAGCGACAGGACAAGGGGCAAAGGGCATCAACTGGAACCCAGGAAGTTCCATGTGAGCAGAAGGAGAAAGTTGTTTGGTGTGAGGGTGTGGGAACCTGTGCCAGGCTGCCCAGAGAGGCTGTGGAGTCTCCTTGTCTGGAGAGATTCCCCACCCGGCTGGACACTGCGCTGCTGGGCCCCCTGCTCTGGGTGACCCTGCTGGATGGAGCAGGGGGGTGCCACCAGATGACCTCCAGAGGTCCCTTCCAACTCCACCGTGCTGGGATTCTGTGAAGACATTATTAGAAAAGTTGCCCAGGATGAAGCTGACAAGGTGCCCTGCACACGCAGGCAGATTCAATCCCCAGTTGCCAGTGCTGACTTCCCCCAGGGAAAGCAGAGAAAACTAGAATCTTAGTGCCCACCTACCTCAAGGTGATGGCTACAACTTCATGTAACCTGTACTCAAAACCAGCTTCACTAGGTCAGAACTCTCAAGCCTCCCTGGGCTGCAGCAGGAGATGATGTAAGAGAGCAGCCCAATGTCTTTATTATGTTGGTAACACAGCAGGATAATTCTCCTCTGAGCAATCCTAACCTACCAGTCTGGCAGCAATAAAGTATTTATGCTTGCAAAATGCATCATTTACCCACACGGAGCATTTACAAGCCACACTGATTTCTCAGGAGTATATGCTCCTGCTCATCTAGGAACCCATGCCTATATATTTAGGTGTATTAAAAGAGACGTACTTTGATTGCATCTGATTTGTTGAGTGATGGAGCTGGCTGAGCATCGATGGCTCGTTGCCGTCGTTATTTACCACTCTCCCAGTCTGAGTCATCTGCATTTTTTATCAGGAATGATTCCAGATTTTCCTCCAGGTCACTGATACAAGTATGGACAAGGCACTGGGATGAGAAGCCATCCCTGAAGGCCAGCACTGGGCACACCCTCGGTTGGTGCTGCCTCTCTGTCAGTGATTATACCCAGAGATCTATTTGCATATGCTAACAAGGAGCTGCGAGATGTTTTGCCAAAGATTTCAGGGGAGATAAAACTCAGACCCCTGTGAGTTGTCACAATTGATTCCATAAATTGGATTGTGTCGAGTTTTTGCTCAACTGCCAAGATTTTGCACTGGAGGTAAAGCAGGGCAGAGGCGACCAGATCTCATCTAATTTCATGGGAAATTTACTTCTTTTAGCAGGTTCTTGCAGTGGAAGAAATGCTCACATGTAAGGAATGTACTTCAAACAACCAACACACTCCTAGACTCCTTGTCATTGCCTGGAACTTCTATAAACTGATGAGCAAAAAATGGCTTTCCAGGTATCCTGGAAAATGTATCAAAACACATTTTATATTGTCCAGAGCAATAATTAACACAAGAATCAATTTAGCCTTGTATATGCTTTTTAGTAAATCATCGAGCCATTAACCTTGAAAAGGTCAATACATTGTCCTTATTGAATTCAAGTAAAGCAACATTTAAAGTAATATTTAGAGGGAAAATTTATTCACGGTTTCTTTATACACTCTTGGCTCCTGAACTGTGACCCCAAATTAGCCTTTCTGCCTCCCTTGCCACCTGCTCAGCATCCCCATCCTCTTCTCCCCTTCCCAGGGACTGTCAGGAACATGGAAATGAGGTAGGAGGAGTGCAGAAATAGATAGGCTCACCTTTCATCTAAAGAAAGCCTGAGTGGTGCAAGTAATTCGGGGGCACATTTATTGTCATGGTCCAACACAGAACGTGTCACATTTTGGTGGAAAGGAATATTTTCCACCAAGGCTTACAAGCCTTATTCAAACCTCACTGAAGTCACCAAACGAGTGGGACTGTTCCTATAAATTCTTGGATTAGGCACTCACTACGGGTCGGTATTAAGGTGTAAGTTGATGGTGCCCCTTCAAAGTCACTTCAAGGTGAGAAAAATCTTCTCATCTGGTTCACTTGAATGAGTCAGCAGTTCTGGATGACACCTGGAGTGGGTACCAAGCTACACCAGAAGAAAAAGGCAAGTCAGAGGAAATCAGATGTGTCTTTGAGGAGAGTTCACTGGGAAACAGAAGGCAAATGTAAAGACTGTCCTGCTACTACAAGGATCAAGCACAAGTGTTGTCCTCTTCTGCAGCACAGACACGAGTCCCAGAACAACATTTCTGAAGCCAGAGCCCGTGATCCTGCATTATACCTGGCCTACTTCTAAACCAGCCTTTCCTGGATGCAGTTAGATCACCTCCCAGTATCCTCCTGTAACTGGTGGGGTGGGAGGCATGAACTCTCCATAGGTAGCCCAGCTTTAGCCTGCTACTCCCTGTACTCAGGACCAGTGCCTGCCTGTCTTCTGTTCCTTGAAAAGGAACATCAAGAGTGGCATCTTACTGCTCTTCCCAGACTCAAACACAGCCACTGCGGGATGCCAAGGCCATCTGCAAGGCATCCCATCCTCCCTCCTCCTCATGGACACGGTGGAACCCGTGAATCTCACGTGTCCTGGAGGTGTGACAGCAGCATGGTCCAAACTGCTGCAAAACCCCGTGGCTGTTTTGAATGGATGAGCCAAGTCCCATGGGCTGAGACTGTAGCTGAGGGACTCTTACAAAGTAAGTAGAGCTGCAGGGCAGGAGGGAGAACTGCCACCGAGTGCTCACGTCACGTCCTCTCCTGAAGGCAGTGTCACCCACCAAGGCTTTGGTCTCCACACCCACAAGGGATTTCTCCCATTTCAGATGGGAAGAGCGGAGTCTGCAAACTGAGCAGCTCTGAATGCCAGAGGGGAAGAAACGGTTTTAGTGACCTGAGGAGCTTTCCAAACAGCAACCCCTAAAAAAGAAAAAAAAACAAACCACCAAACCCTTCCAATTACGAAGTACAGAAACTAGAGATTTTTTCATGGCCTGAGAATGAAAATAAATGTTAAATAAATAGTCCAGGGCTATAAAACCATTGTAAGTGATATAGAAATAGGGTTCATTTTTATTTAGATGGGTTTGAGGTTTTTTTTTTCCCCAAACCTAAAATTGACTCTTTCCTTCATCCTACATATTTTCAACTTATTTTGAACCCCGAATCAAAATATTTTTTTTGTTTAAAAAACACAGACGTGCTTGTTTCAACAGTTTGAATACTTCCCCCTGAAGGAAATGGTTTTGAACGGAGAAATTTGTCAAATCAGCTCCCATCAACAATTTTGGCTTTAATAAATTATACTTTCCCAAAGGGAGAGAAACCACAACGACTAAGATTTCACAAAAAAGAAAATAATCCTGACCGGTTCTTGATCTGAGGGACTTGAATTACCTTAAGGCACAAGAATGAGGGTTGGAGTGACCTGGCCCCGGGTTTCTCAAAAAGCAGTGAGAAAGATGAGGAAAATACATGTGCTCATCACAGAGATCTGGATAAAGACTCTCTTGGCAAAGCTCAGCGCGTCTCTCTCATCTGTGCAATGAGGGCAATAACAGGGGAGCTGGGTCCAGTTGTGGTGAGGATGGGAAAGAGGACAGAGGACTTTGGGAGCTACATAGAGAGGACAAACTGCTGGGTGAGATCTGCAGAGTATGTGGCTCACAGGACAGATCCAGACATCTGTCAGCTGGGTTAGCAGCAAGGGTCAGAGGCAGAAAGGGTCTTGAATGGTTTCTTTGTCTCTAGAATCATAGAATTGTCAGGGTTGGAAGGGACCTTAAAGATCATCCAGTTCCAACCCCCCCTGCCATGGGCAGGGA
>WTSP01022612.1:14392-28027 GCA_025331215.1 Actenoides lindsayi
ACAGGGCACCACTGAAAAGAGACTGGCCCCTTCTACTTGACACCCACCCTTCAGATATTTGTAAACATTCATAAGATGCCCTCTCAGACTTCTCTTTTCCAGGCTAAACAGCCCCAGGGTTTGCAGCCTTTCCTCATAGGAGATGTTCCAGTCCCTTAATCACCTTTGTAGCTCTCCATTGGACTCTCTCTAATATTTCCCTGTGCCTCTTGAACTGTGGAGACCAGAACTGAACACAAAAATACTTTATTTCAAAATATCTGAAGAATCTGAACTACAGATTATATCTATATAGTGTGCATCAGTGAAGAATCTTTGACACATAACTCTTAAGGGAAAAACAAATTATATTTATACAGGCAGGGGATACACTGAATAACTAAAAGGATGTTTAGCTTTCTACAGTCTATAATCATCAAGTTCCAGGTCCTTCCCTGACAATGTAGATTTTCCCACAAGAAATCTGGCTGAAGGTTGTCCAGTTTTTTTCTTATCTTGTGATCGTTGAAGACAGGATTTTGGGCTTTAAGTGACATCTTTGAATTCTTCCACTAGGCAATTCATGTAGTCAAGGATATGTGAGGTGGTGATAGAGAGTACAGAAAGGGGCAAGAGAAAAAGTCATAAAAGAAACTTTTATTTCAGCTTTCCATAGGAAAGAACCTTTAAATTTCCTATAGAAATTGCAAAAAATATTACAAGTTTCAGTGTTTAAAGTTCTGTTAAGACCTTAACAGCTGTACCAAAAAAAATGTTTTAATAAAAATTGTGATAAGACTGTTTAGATGCATAGTAGTCTAAGTTTCTTTATAATATCAGCAAGAAAATACTACATTCATGAGAATTTCTGATAAAAAGCTGATATTTTAAATCAGCTTTTTATTATACAAGTCCATCAATTTCTAAATGAAGTGTGAAATTTGTGGATTATCACAAAATTGAAAAGAAGAGTCTGGAAAATAATTAGATATCTAGGTGAATAAGGTAATAAGTTTTTCTTGAAGTTAGTTTACTAACTTTAAAGTACTTTCCTTCTCCAAAAAACTAAACACAGTTCTGAATGGGTATGCTGCAGTCCTTTTTGCAAAAGCTTAATATATATGATTTGTGGAAGTTAACACCTCCACTAATCTTTCCATACGATGACAAAACCCAGAATGAAAACATCTATTACTCAGTGAAGTAAAGGGAAACAGATGCACAGTATGAGACAAGTAAACTACAAGGTAGATTATTATAGCTTTTCTGGGCACATCTACAAAATAAGGAAGAGGAAAAGATGAGATTCCACCACCCTCAAGGCTTTTAAAAATATTTTTAAATGAAACTGCACTTTGTGACTACAGTTGAATACTGTTTCAATTTAACTGAACATACAAAAAAATAGATGTAGTGTAAATGTTCATATGGACTTTGTACAGACTCTGAATGTTCATATGAAATATTTGGATTTTGAATACACAAATATACTCAAAGCATCCACATCCTTCAACAGGCTGGTCTCAGGTTATGTTGTGTTTCTACATATTTACACTTTTACTCTAAATCTCTTTTATTTCCTTTAGTAAATAAGAAATATAAATAAGAATATTAAGAATAACAGGTAAACCAACTATAAAGAATCAGAAAATTAATAAAATGTATAATTCAAATTAATACAACGTAAGGACAATAATTACAATAAATATCAGGAAAGATTTTGAGATATCAGTCAATGAATAATTTGAACTCACATTTATTCCTATCTTATTTTGATCACAAAAATTAAAGAAGTAAATTAGTAGTACAATGGTTATAAAGAAATTAAGAATCAGATGATAGATTTTGTGGTTTGGAATATTGGTAACTATTACAACTTTTAGTAAATTATACATTAGGTAGATGAAGGAAGAAAAACACATGAAAAAAATAGACATAAACATGAATTACATGTCTTCAGTACCACTACTTATACAATAAATAAAACAGTCTTTGTGAAAATATTTTATATGGGAAATATTTTCTTAAAGTTTCTTTTTTGTATATCCGCCCTGTTACAAATTCCTAAGCCCTTAACTTGTAGCCTCCAGAGGGCTGTTACTGTGTCTAATAACTGAAATGAAGCAGTTCTTTCACAGAATCTTTTCTCTGCGGTACTGTTGTATTGCTGAACATATCTGTGTCACCTGCTTGCCTCAGCAATATAAATGTTAAACATGCTTTTGTATAAATCCTGTTGCTATTTCTATTTACAGAAAGAATAAACTATTTGTCTGGAGATAAAACTGAAATCAGTCTAAAACCACAAAAGCTTATTCTACATTTAAAGATACAGAAGTGTGTGGTTTTGCTGCAATCATTGCTTAAATACCAGTGACATAATGTGCTGTAGTTCATGTTAATATTGACAACATAAGTATATGTGACTATTGCTTATTAACATACACTAAACCCTGTCTGTAATATCAGAACTGTATTGAAATATTTAAATAAGCAAGAAAATGTTATTTAAATGACTCTCTAATCACTTCAGTTCTGAGTATCTCTACCGAATTCCTGTTTTACTGGTAAGTTAACTTGCAAAAGAAAGCAGGTTCTGAAGACAAATAATTTTAAACTGGGTCCTTAAACATTCATAAAATATGCACCTTACTCAGTTGGAATCCCGGTAAGAATCAGTCATTTACCTCTTTTTGATTTCATCTGCTTTTAGCTTAAATATAAGAGCATCAATCAAAAGTTCATCCCTCAAGACAACCAGTGTTGCTGTAACTATTCCATAAGGCAGAATTTTATGAATTTTTGGGTAATCCCTAAGATCCTTGAATTCCTTGAATGCTGTGTTTGTGGATCTATGAGTAGAATTCATAAATGCACATCCTATGGAGGACTTCTGTTGATCAAGACAGCTTCTTTCCTTCTGCGTTGTCTCAAATACCTACAATTCTTGTGGCTACTCTCATCTCCAGGACTCTTCACCATTATTTTTGTTTTGAAGATGGGCTTAGTTTCTCATTTTGACTACTCAAATGTTTCCCTCAACTTCGTTTCCTTCACTCTAAAAGATCTATTGGACTTGCAGGAGTTTGATGTAAACAGACAAAAGAATTACCAAAGATTATTTTCTCATCCATTTTTATTCTGTGAATCTTCCTCTTTCATGCAAACACCCTACTTTCAAGCACCTTAAAAACACTTTATAGATGTGTTTGTAGTATGAAATTGTTTAAATATTTCACAAAATGAGTTAATACAAAACTGTAAATATCTTTGACTCATTTCCTTCAAAATTCAGTCTCCTAAAGGTCTAAAGTGACAAAAACATACACATATGTATATTTCTCCTTTCACATTATGATTCTGTATTTGAATATTTCATAAAATACAAAATGAAACCTCTAGCACTTAGGATTACAAAACAGAAATAAAAGACTTTCTGAGCTTGAACAAACTATAAACATTTCTAAGATTCTGAAATTATTTGTAATAAAACCTAATTCAAAAATCCTGTCCTTTTATCTCGTTGGTGCCCAGTTATGTTCCAGTAATAATAATGTGAATTAAGCATTTACTATCTCATTGATGATTTAAGTATATTAGGAATTAACATATGGTGAAGCCTGCACCCTACTGTGTGAAAATTCCAACATGAATTTCACCAACATACTTTATAAGGATAAAATCAAAAGGCTAGGGAAAGCTTGAGCAAATTAATATCACCAAGTATATCTGAGCAAAATGTGTTCCTTGTAGAACATTTTGTTTATATTTTATACATGGACCACTTAATACAACATTCATACCAAGTCCAGGGAGACAGGACTTTTGTTTTCAGTTGAAAATGCTCTTCATTGGCTACAGGTATGCGAACCTCTTCTTTGCTCTTTAGCTTTGCCCACCTTGCATTTTTTGTTACATTGAGACATATTCTCAGGTGTGAAAACTGAGGTACGGGAAAAGCACTAAATATTCCTTTCATTGTCCTTAGCAAAAGGCAACAGAGAACCCTGTTAAGACGTACTTCTTTGGAACATACATAACTGATTCAAACAGAGTAACTCATGTGACTGCAAAAAAAGACCCTATCCCCCCAAAGTGGCATACATTTCCTGCATTCACTGGCATAAAAGGAACCAACACCAGCTCATTTCTCTTAGTTCTGTGAAATACACTTACCAAATAAAGGATTATCCACCTAAATCATATTTTTGTCATACACCTGACATAGGCATTCTGAGTTTGGTCTCCAGAGTTTATATATCCTTTATAGAAAGGCAGATGGAATGGGTCAACTAAAAAAGACAGCATTTCCATTTTGAGCCCTGGGAAACTCCTAAGTAGAGTAATAAGAATTCCATTTAACAGTAGCCGAGTAAGGAAAGAAGTACATACAACCTGCTACTTAATGAGAGTTAATACTATGTGCTATATTTTCCCAATCTTCTCCTCTAGTTATGATGCTGAATCTAAGGGTTTAGTGAATATACAACTTTCTGTGAAGTTTCAATGAATTATGCGTGTTATTTAAATAGAATAGATTAGAATAGGATAGAATAGAATAGGATAGAATAGAATAGAATAGAATAGAATAGAATAGAATAGAATAGAATAGAATAGAATAGAATAGAATAGAATAGAATAGAACAGAACAGTTCCAGTTGGAAGGGACCTACAATGATCATCTAGTCCAACTGCCTGACCACTACAGGGCTGACTAAAAGGTAAAGCAAGTTATTAAGGGCATTATCCAGTATCACATTAGATTAAAATGTAGCAAAGGAAGTTATGGTTATACTATTAAGCACAGTTTCACAATAGATGTAAAAATAATAATAATAAAAAATAGAAAACCTTAGAGAGCCCCCCAAATTTAATATTAGAAATGGAAAAAAAAATATCCTCAGCTTGTTTAGAGAGCCATATCACAATGTATAAAACTGGGACTTAGGTTATAGGAGGTTCTGCATACTATCCTACCCAATATTGGATGCAGAACTGAACAAACCTCAGTGTGGTATTTTTAAAGTGATGATAATCTTATTACTTGTTCAATACTTAAAATGGTGTCAAGCAATAACTGCAACAACAAACAAAAAAAATTATTTTTTTTTAATACTTGATCCCAATTTTGGTATTAAATTCTTTAAAATATAACAAGTGCAAGTGATATCATTGCTTGATACTAAGTAAGAATTATCTACCTCAGCATTAACTGTGAGGAAAACTGAAAGACATTGTCTGGGTTGCATAAAATTCAGAAACAAGCCCCTGGCATTTTAAGCATGGTGAATATTTATTATGATTGTCATCTAGAAGGCAGACAAGATTAGTATTAAAGAACTTCCATTTCTGTATCAAGTACACTGCTGAACTAATTTTAAATTCACTGTCTTTGGTATACTGTAGTAAGTGCATTGATGCCTTTCTATAGCTTTACTCTTCTCAACAACTAGTTATGTGAAACTGTAGAAACAAAGTGCATTAAGGTAGATTATAAAAGAAAGAATCAAACTGTAAAATGAAATACAAAATGACATCTGCCTTTACAGTAAACACTCTTCATGCTTCTTGGAGTTTATATTAGTCAGGGATGTTGTAGCACAACCAAGAAAACATAAGAAAGAAGATTCTTAGAGAAATAACTGTTACAGGATGGGTTTCTGAGCTTTACTAGAATATCATTAAGATCTATACACTTCTCTTAATGGTAATTCAATTTTGTTTTGTTAGAAATAAATCTTAATTATGACATTTATGAGTTACTTGCATAGCACTTAGAAAGACCCTACTTAAAAAGAACTACCACAGACCTGTTCTGTAATAAGTGAAAGAGAATGCAAAAGGGAAACAAAAATCTGTTATAAATTGGCTGCATATAGAATAAACACCAATAGAGCTGAATCTTTTATTCTTACTGTTTGAACTGAAAGAAACAAAATGAGATTCCATCCACTGTGTCAATAAAATTGCCCAGATACCAATATAAATCCCTAAAAAAAGTATCATTATTCAATGAAAATATACAATTTAACTTTTTTAAACCCATCAGAAGTGTCTGTGCTTTCCTACCTTGTTTTATATACATAAGCCATAAAAAAAAATTGTATCTTATGTTTAAGAATATAATAAAACTATTTTAATGAACATATTCTTTTTTTTTCTGATACATTACTATGCAGTGGTAATTCAGTGAAAGAGAATACTAGTGTCTCCCCCACCCCCCATTCCCCTGACTCCATCTTTTTCTGTAAAATCATACAAAATGCATGTTTTGCATGGGGAGATGAGTTGCCTGGCAACAACATCAGTGTCAATTTCTCTTCACTATGTAGTTGTGTCCATGTCTGGAATGCTATTTATCTTCATTAGAACTAAGTAATTTAGGTTGACAAGTCTCTGGTGACCACTAGGTATCTGATAATTATATATGTCATGCTTGACCAGATGCACTTAAAAGCAAAATAAAAACAGTATAAACTCTGTATCCTATATTTCCAGATTATGGCATCATTAACGCTGGAATGTTACCTTCATCTTCTTTGTTCCCTATTCTGACTGGTATCTATTAAGTAAACTGTGCCAATGGAAAGTGAAGACCAAGTCTTAATTATCAACATTTCTTTTAACAGTGGTATTATTCCAGCTATGATTACCTTAGCATAACTGTGTCTCTTGCACTTGAGTTAAAAATTCTCAAGATACTTTTTTTTAGTGTATGACACAATAAGCCTGACAAGTTGATTTAAGTCAGTAAAAGATGCACTGGATCACTATGTACACAATTTCACTTTATTTGAAAGAAACAACTAAACAAACAAAGATTCTCAAACCCAAACAACAACAAGAACCCCTCTACATAGCCCTCTATACGGAGATATATGTATATATACACATATCTCTCTAAACATATATGTATGCACATATGTATCTGCATATGTGTATAAGCCCCCCTGACATTTCTGCCCCAGAACTTTGATGAAGTTACAATTTCAGCAGAAACTGCAGAAATTACAAACTTTGTGTCATGCGCCGGTCATAGATGAGTGCAAGGTTTTGCTTATATTCTCGGGAACATAATTGAGACCCAAAATGGAGTCAATTGCCGAGTGACTTTATTTGCCCAACAACAGGTTTGCAAAGCAAAGAGAGAAAGAGATAGGAAGGAAAGGGAGGAAAGAAAGGAAAAAAAATGTTAGTTGCAATAGCTACCACCATGGATCTGTGGCATCCTGTCAGTCCAATTTGTTTCCAAGTCTGGTGGGAGAATGTTCCATTTGATGATGGTTGTTTCTCCTTTTTGTTGGGTTGTCTTATTGAATATTCATACTTCTTCAAAGAACTACTTAGCATATTCCAGGAGCTGTTTTACTTAATCACACCTACTACCTGTCGGTGGTACACAAGCCCAATACCATCTCTAAGGGGTCTTAGGTGGTCTTCAGGGGCTCTCCAGACCTCTCGGTCTTCCAAGCCCTGAATCTGGGCACAGGGGTTAGGTTTCAGTTCTCAGAATCAGCTTCATATCCAACTTCATAGGAAAACAGGAACTTCTAGCATTGTGGTCCAACTGTCTCTCAGTTTGAGGTTTGATGTTCACCCACATTGGTGCAGTAATGTTGGGACAAATAACCAACACAGCCTCTGATACCACCCTGTGGCTTGACATTGTCTTGGTGATAACTCTCCGTGGCATGGGTGATAGAGACAAAGAGATAGAAATAGCTAACAACGTCCAGTTAACACCAGCTAATTAATAATAACTTCTATTAACCATAGCTATTAACTTCACAAAACCAATACATTCCCCAGACTGAGTTTCAAGATTTGTCTCTAGATCGAGGGAAGTAGATGAAGAGGGTATTGTCCGCATGTACATTTACAAGGTGTACACTGACATGGACAAAAGACAAGTATTAGAAGAACAAATAAAGCAGCAGTCAATAAAATCAAGGCTGCATAACTGTGGTGGGTTTACCTTGGCAAGGCACCAGGTGTCCACCAAGCCCTTCTATCACTTCCCCCCCCAAATCTGTCAGCATGGCATGCAGGGAGAGAATAAGATGAAAAGAAAAGAACCATGGGTTATGATAGATAAAGATGTTATTCTCTACTTCCCGTCCACAGGCGATGTCAGGCTGAGTCCAGGAAGCAGGGCTCCAGAACACATAGGAGTTGCTCGGAGGACAAAGTCAAATGCCTCCCCCATCCCCCTCCTGCCCTCTCCCTTTATAGTTGAGCTGATGTCATATGGTATGGAATATCCCACTGGTCAGCTCAGGTCGGCTGTATCCCCTTCCCCGTCTTGCCACCCCCAGCCTCTGGTGCCATGTGAGCACTGGCAGTCATAACATGTGTGTGTTATCAACACACTCTAGCTCCCAGTACTGCAGCATGAGGGCTGTATGGGGAAAAGCAGCTCAGACAGACCCACTACAATAATAAATTGGCAGAAGCATACACACATGATCCATTATTTTCCTGAGATTTTTGGTGAGACAAAGCTGGGCAATTATGGCCTTCGTGGTAACTAGTGGCCATGAGGTCTTTGTTCATTGGGGTCAGAGTCAGGGTCTGCATAGCAGCAAGAAAGTAAATTTCCACACCCGTATCCCAGGGTGCATGTGTGTTTTGGGTCCATTGCACCAAGCTGTGCTTCAAAAAAGACATAGTTGAAGGAAAGAAGGGGATAGTCAGGGAGAACGTTTACACTATCTCAATGATTGAGCACTTGGTCAGTTATGAATCTGATGTGTTTTATGCCCTCAGATGAAGTTCTAGTAATCACTTGCATGTTGCTTACAACACTTTGGATTAGATGTATCAAGCATGGGGTAACACAAGGCAAAAACATCAAAGCAGCAAATGCATATAACAGATGAAATAAAAGCTGCTTTACCCATGCTGCTCCTGGTAATCAACACCATAAATCACCATTCCAGCCATTCCATGTTTGAATGAGGACATGGGCTTGTTTCCTAATATCTGTGGTCAGTTGAAGAATCACCTCACCTACATTATTGATTTCCAAACAATTAAAGACATTTAGTTTCCCACATACTCCTCCCTCTTTGACCAGCAGATAATCCAAAACCATGCAGTGCTGAAGGATTGCAGTGCGCATCTGTTGATATTGTTGAGTTAAAAGGTCTATAGCAGTAGTAGTTTTATCGGTAATAGTTTCCAAGATTGCTTGCAATTGAATTATGTGGTTTGGATTATAAATTGGTTCCCTTGCCCCTGATATTGGTTCATTGGGATTCCAAGTGGCAGGCCCATAATGCTCAGTTACTCTTTTGAGAGGTCACTCATTTTCTCCCCACCTTTGTGTTCCACCTATTTTAATCTCAACAGATTGCTTGTTGCGGGCAATAATTTTGTCCCCTAGATTATCATGTAGTCTTAGTCCCAACTGAGGACCACCTGCCTCTGGAAGAAGGAAAAATAGAGGTTGGATAACCCCCACATAATAAATCCCTGACCAGTTTGCTGGTGGTTGCTTGTAGGCAGTATGTCCACAAATCCAATAATGGCCTTTTTTGGCTTTGGCACCATTAGCTGTGACTTTTGGAGCTGGAAATAAGTTGTGTTACCATTCCCTAAAGGGACAAAAAAGGAGCTTGGGTTGCCATTTTTCTGGTCGGTACAATACTTGGTGCCAATGTTGTTTTTCCACTCACAAGTTTGATTGAAAATATGGGTTTCAGACCATCAGAGAATGAAGGTTTCATTGTTTGACCAAAACCCCTTAAACCTTTTGTTGTGTCCAGTTTCATCAAGCCACATCCGTATTTTCATTAATTGTTTTAACAAATTTATATGTGAGTGTGCATTGACATCTGCTTCTCCCCACATTGTCCCCTCCCTCCTGAGTGCAATTTAAGCAATATCTACCCACAGAAGGAGATTGAATTGGCCATGTTTCATCATCATTCCAGGTGGTGTTGCCAGTTTCAGTATAATAGCTAACAATTTGTGCTGGAGTGAGGGATATAGAGGTCCATGGCCAGCTTGACGACCCTAGAGGTCCTCCACAAACCCAACAGTGGCTCAGATTAAAGGTTTGACTCACAGTTCTTGCTAGCAAAATAAATTCATTATCCCCAAAGGGATCATACGGGGAGGGTGTGTGTAGGAATTATACCCTCTTCACTCATAAATGTCTCCAAAATAATATAGTCAAAAATAACACACATCCTGACTAAATTACATTAAAATTCACATCTGCTTTGCTTCTTCCGTGGGTGCGTCTGGGTTGCTTGCCTACTCCTGGAGGAGAAACCAGAGAAAAATTTGCTTCTCGGGTTAAAAGGAGGGAACAATCCATTTAGTGTGAAGCTTGTGAGTTTTTCTCCAGACTTCTTTTGCCTTCCAAGCATATTTATTGAGGGATTCAGCGAGCATGAGAGGAACAGCTCCAAGAGTTGGCATATTTACTAGTACTAGTTGTTCAGGAGGAAAGGCTGGTTCTCCAGGAGCATTGAAAGTCTGAGGTTTTGGGGTTAAAGTTGGGGGTTTAGTTCAAAAAGCATTCAGAGGGGGGCATCCATTTATCCCCAAGTGATCACTGATCCAAGTAACTGCATCCCAAAGGTGTTCTATCCAATGCAGCTTGTGAGGTTTCAGAAATTGTTTTAAAAGCCCATTGGATTGTTCCACTATCCCATTAGCTTGAGAATAATACGGGGTGTGGAATACCCACTTGATTTCCTCTTCCCTTGCCTATTCTTGCACTTTGGCAGTGGTAAAAAGGCTACCATTGTCTGATTGAATAGATTGGGTTTTGGGAGGGAGAACATCACTTCTCAGCAGCCTTAAACCCTCTGGAGTAAAAACCAATTGGGCAGATGGGACCTTCTGGCCCCTTCTGCCAGAAATGAATTGACAACCCTGAGAATGCAACCCCCCATTCAATATGGACAGGGTCAATGAGGTGGATAGGGCCCAAAGCCTGGTGGGTGCTTGCTTCAAACACCAAAAACTGTAATGCTTCATCATGGACCAGAATCCATGCCCAAATTGCTCTTTTTTGCAGCAGGTCAACTATTGCAAAATCCAGGATATGTTTTCTCCAAAAGGCCAATAATCCCAAGGCATGCTGCAGGTCTTTTTTATTTTCTGGGATCTTTACCTGATCTAGCGCCGAGAAGGTGTCCTAAGGAATACAGACTGACCTTCCTTTCCACCATATCCCTAAAAGTTTTGCCTCCTTCGCAGCATCTTTTCCTCAGGTATCTGGAGCCCCAGAGACTCTAAGTGCTGTATAATCTTTACCTGTGTCACCTGCACTGGAATAATTTGATCACCCCCAATCAAAACATCATCAATATATTGATAAATTTTAAATCCTGGTTCTGGGGGAATTTGGGCTAACTCTCTAGTTTGTGGTTTGATGTTCACCCACACTAGTGCAGCAATGTTGAGACAAATAACCAATACAGTCTCTGAAACAGTCTTTGACACTATGTCACAGTTATGATTTGGTTTTATGACAGCAATGATTTATTCCTCTTCAGAAGAAAAAAGATATGCTGTTGATCATAAGGTTTCTGAGGTGACAGAATGACACCTGTCACATTCATAAGATTTCAAAATCCTTACTTAAATGTTTACACTTTAAGGGGTTTCTTATGGTGTCATTGATTGTATCTAGCTTACTAAAGCTTAACACTACACATTCTTAAGATGCAGTGTTTCTAACTACAAATTATACCAAAGTGGCTTAGAGCCACTTCAGTGGGAAGGGAAAAACAGTTTATTCTTATTTCACTTGACCCTTTTACCCTTGTTGAATATGTTTCTGATGAAAGAAAGACTCTGTATAAAAATGCCAATGTTAACCATTTAAATGCTGCCAATATATATGTGGAAATGAGGTTTTTTCTTTACCTTTTCCAAAGTGTAATGTCAAGTATCCTCATCCTACATTTGCTGCTTCTTTAAGAATGTTATGTTGAATCAGATGGGAATTCAATAGATAACAATAATTGGTTTGGAAGGGGGATAACAATTACAATAAACTAAGGCTAGGACTTCAGAAATAAGAAGAAAATATGGAAAAAGACTCAGAGACAGTTTAGGATACTAAGTATGCATATTCCAGCTCCATATTATGACATATTAATGTAGGTGTCTATATGTGATGTGAAATAATGGAGTTCAACACCCCGAAGGGAGTAATGAAAGCAAGTAGCAAGATTTTGGTTTATTCAGGGATCTAGTAGGCAGGATCTCATGGGAGGCAGCTCTAAATGGCAAAGGAGAGCAGGAAAGCCATCAGGTCTTTCAGGACAGCATCCTTCAAGTGCAAGAAAAGTCTATCCTGAAACTCAGGAAAACAAGTGGATCAGGAGACTGACTTATATAGCAGGGAGCTCATATCAGAGCTTGAGTTGGATCCTGATGCTCTGATCCTCTGTGAGATAGATGTCTAACCTCCATGATACTCAGTGAAAATCCATAGCTCAATTTATTTGTTTAAAACTAGACATCCATGGACTTTTGAGTTGCCCTAATTTATGCAGGATATCTATACAGGACTAGCAGAACTTAGAGGAGATCCATGCTTTTCTGGCATGGCAGCTTGTGGCTAGGCAGGATACAACTGTGCATTTTGAATGCTACAGTCTATTTGTGGGCAAGAGAATCGAATACCTATTCAATACAGTAAATAAAGACAGAAGACCAGCTCAGTTTATCTTGAAGCACATGCTAAGGTTGGAATTACATATTCAAGCACAGTTGTTTGAGGTTCTTTGAAATGTCCTAGTATTACACTCGGTGTCCAGTAGCTAATCTTACTGGCCTTTTGTCAACTGTAACAAATACCTGTATTTTGAAACATCACTAGATGCCTATGTTTAGTCAATTAACTTGCAGCTTCTCAAAAGAATCATTGCATCGGTTCTACTGACTGGATGTGTTAACTATAAGAACTTAGACACTTCTCATGTATAGATTTCTACATGTAAATATCTCAGCTTTGAACTGAATAATTTAATCCAATACAAGCATCCCTATATCTTTTAATAACAAAGATAATTCTGACTTTGTAAAGGAAAGACTACGCTTATAATGTAACTGTGGTAACATAGAATTGTCTGCAATAATGCAATAATGGAAAAGCTAAATTTATCTGTAAAAGCCATAGACTTTATATAAAAGGTAGATGGTGATATATTCATATTATGCAATTAAAAGGCAATTTCATGGCAAATCAGGAGAAGACTGTTGACATCTAATTAATTATATTAAACATTATTGGTTATGTAAATTTACTGTAATTGGTGATGTAGATTTACTGTAAGACAGTAAATTATAAAATTACTTCTAATTTCTTAGTAAATATCAAGAAAGTAATTCTAGTTGATTCAGCAAAAAGAAGAGGCCATATCTAGACTCTAGTCTGGAATATACCTGATTGCAGGAAGCTGATAAGAAAGTTATTTAAACCCTAGGTTACAATATGATAAAATATTTTGAGAGTGAAACTAGATAAAATATAAAGATATAAGATTTTATAAAAAGTATAAATAACTGATGCATCAGTTAACCAAGTGTGGTGGGTTGACCCTGGCACAGCACCAGGTGCCCACCAAGCCCTTCTATTGCTCCCCCCACTCCTGCCAGCATTGCACGCAGGGAGAGAATAAGATGCAA
>WTSP01022613.1:0-28346 GCA_025331215.1 Actenoides lindsayi
CGGAGCCGCGGCGTTGTTTGCGAGGGGGCCTCAGCCCCGGGAGCGCCGGCCGCTGCCACAGCGAAACTAGGAAACAGAGCAGAGAGCGCGGGGCGGGCGGGGAGCGGGAGGCGGCGGCGGGGACGGGCGCGGGAGAAGCGGCGGCGCCCCCCCCCGGGCCGGGCAGTGGGATGGTCCAGCCGGCGGAGGGCGGGGGCGGCCCTTGCGAGGATGTGGGCGGCGCTGATTGGCCGAGCCGCCCGCCGCGGCGCCCCGCCCGCCAGCGAGCCTTAAAGGGGAAGCGCCGTCAGGGTGCGCCGGGGGCGGTGGTCGTGTTCCTGGCGTGGCGTGTCGCGACACGGCGCTTTATAGCGCCGGACACCGCCGTTCCGAGCTGTGCCGCGCCGTGGCGTGCTGAGTCACCCCAGGCCACGCGGTGCGATGCTGAGCCGCAGCCCACCGTGGCGCGGCCGTGTGACATCCGGCCGCGGAGGGGCTGAGCCGCAGCCGGGGGACCCCGGAGCCCGACCCCCAACCCAGCCCTGCCAGGGCCCCGCTGAGCCCATCCACCAACCCAGCCCCGCCAGGGCACCGCTGAGCCCATCCACCAACCCAGCCCTGCCAGGGCACCGCTGAGCCCATCCACCAACCCAGCCCCGCCAGGGCACCGCTGAGCCGCGACCCTCAGCACCGCATCTCCAAGGCTCTGAAACCCCTCCAGGGATCATGGGGACCCCACCCCTGCCCTGGGCAGCCTGGGACAGCCCTGGAGGGGAAGAAATTGTTCCTCAGCTCCAACCTCAACCTCCCCTGGGGCAACTTGAGGCCGGTTCCTCTTCACCCGTCACTTGTTCCTTGGGAGCAGAGCCCGACCCCCGCTGGCTCCAACCTCCCGTCAGGAGCTGTCAGAGCCAGAAGGTCTCCCCTCAGCCTCCCTCTCTCCAGGCTGAACAAGCCCAGGTCCCTCAGCTGCTCCTCACCACCCTTGTGCTCTGGACCCTTCCCCATCTCTGTTGCCCTTCTCTGGACCCGCCCCAACCCCTCAATGTTCCGGGAGTGAGGGTCCCAAAACTGACCCCAGGGTTCAAGATGTGGCCTCCCCAGTGCTGAGCCCAGGGGGACGATCCCTGCCCTAGTCCTGCTGGCCACACCAGTGCCAATCCAAGTCAGGGTGCCTTTGGCCATCTTGGCCACATGGGTACCCACTGGCTCATCTCCAGCCATCCGTTGACCATCACTCCCAGGTCTTTTTACACTGGGCAGTTTTCAGCTGCTCTGCCCCAGCCTGGAGCATTACAGGGTGTTGTTGTGACCCAGGGGCAGGACCAGCACGCTGTGTCACCTTGCACAGTGCCCTGCCATGCGCACGGTGCCATGGGCAGTGTGCTGTGCCAGCTAATACACCCAGGGTGCAGTTACCTCGGCCAGCCCCAAGTGGCCAGCAGCATGTGTCAGCCTCTCCCGTCACCCTCTGCAGTCACCCCCTGCTCTTAGTAACAGTAGAACAGCACAGCCAGCTTCTGGCAAAGCCACTGGCTGCTCGGATACTGCTTGCCAAAAAGCCTTCTCTCCCAGAAAAGCAGGGGCAGACGAGGCAGTACCCCACTGGGTGCTTCCCTGGGGGTGTGGGTGACCTGTGACAGCCTGGAGTGGGTGTTTCTCCTGAGCTTCATCAGTGAGACCCTGTGAGTGGTGCCCTCATTCCTGGTGTGGGGCTCATGGGGAGGTTGGCAGCTCCCCAGGCAGCTGTGAGGCTTCAGGAAAGGTGTTTGCCACTAAGCAAGTGAGTCTGTGCCACGCTGCTCACTGGGATCCCTCCATGGAGCTGTGCGAGGTTTGAGGGATCATTTCAGTGATCTCTGCTTTAGGGAAGTCTTATTTTTTGTCTCTTCTTCCCCCCCCCCCCCACTTTTTTTTTCCTCTAAGTACCAAATATAAGAGGCAAAAAAAGGAAGTGATCTTTATGGTCCCTTCCAAGCCAAAGCATTCTATGATCCTATGAAGTGTCAGGTTAAGCCCCAGCTCTGCTGTACAAAACCCAAACCTCTCAGTTAACCAAGCTGGATTTCATGTGGGAACAAATATCATCATCTATTTGCTCCCTGCTGATTATTTCAGGTGACTCACAGCCAGGGCCACGGCCATGCCATTGGGGTTCCTGTGTGAAGTGATGGATCCATCAATGTGCAAGACTGACACTTCCCTGTGAGCCCCTGGGGACAGGCAGGTGGGTCTCCAGGTCCCTGTCCCATGCTGGCCTGTCTCGTGGGGGACACAGCAAGCCGTGGGGGACAGATGCCCGTCCTGCTGTTCACTGCCCTCCTGGAAGGCCCCAAAATTTGGGGGAAAGGCCTGTGCTTCCTCCTGCAGAGGGCACTGGGAACTTGTGCTTTCTGCTTTCTGGGGAGGATCCCCTGGAGCTGGTGCAGCTCCCTCTCCGACACCATCCACCTCTGCTCTCTCTGGGTTTCGGGACATTTGGTGCAACATGGACAAAGTTCTTGGTCCCACTGGGAGAAAGGAAGGAGCTGCTGAACTGGTTAATGTGGGAAGCCACTGCTGAGACGGCAGCCTGCGCCCTGCTCTGCCCAGCAGCCCTTGCTTCTCCCTCTGCTTGTGAGCCGTAAGGTGATGTCAGCTCTTCTTTGGGTGACACGAGGTGTGGCTGGGACAGCTTTGCTGATGTGCTGCCCATCAGCCCTGTTTTGGTGACACCAAACCACCAGTCTCACCTAAATCCCCCAATTACTGAACCTGAACACGTGTGACTGCCTCAGCGCAGGAGATGCTCACGGCACAGGTAGGCACCCATCCGTCACGGGCAGGCACAATGGGCTGAGGATACAGGCGCCCATCAGTGCCGTGATCACCTCCCAGGCTGAGGATGCCCCTTGCACTGGGTTACTCCTCTCCCATTTTCCCTCAGGAAGCGTAGCTCCTCTGAAGTGTGTTGCAAAATCCTGTCGCTGGAGCTTTCCTGGGGGAAGGAAACAATGTTCTGCATCAGAGCATCTGATTTTGATATTCTGGGACAGAAAGGACTTCTGTTTTGCCAGGTTGGGCTTGCACCACCTTCCATTTTGCAGTAACCAAGTGACACATTTCAGCCTGCTGAGATGGCATTTCCCATCCCGTTGCCCTTTCCTGGAGGGAAACTGGGCTGAGGGAAGAATTTTGGCCCAGGACTGGAGCAAAGCCAAACTAGAATGACCTCAAAAATCCCTTGTAAGTTGGCATTTCTGCTGAAGCTGTTAGATGAGTCTCTGACCTTGCCCTAGCCCTACTGTAGTCCGTATCAGGAGATGACCAGGCAATCCCCAGGGATGTTGGTGACTTGTCTGAGAGGCTTCAGGGTGTCTGACCCCATCATCGCCCTGGGAAGAAAGCACTGGAGTCTTTCCCTGAGGCTGAAATACCCCACGTGCACCAGCCCATCCCTGAGAGGAAGCTGGAGACCAGCAGCTGAGCTCTTCTGCTGTGACAGATGGAAATGGGAAGGTTTCTTGTTTGGTTTTTTTTATGAGATGAGACAGAAACAGCTAAAGGCCACTTGTGCAATTAAGTGCCTTGAACGTGGATTTTATTTCAATGTAATGGGATGGTTATTGTATATAAAAGAAGTGCCAGATGGTTGTTAAAACCACATTTACTAAGTTCTAATAACTGCATTTGACCTGTAGCCCATCAAGAGCTGCAGCCCCTCATGATGAAACAGCTCAGGAGTCCTCATCCCAGGCGGAGCCTCTGGCTGGTCCTTGCTGGGACCTTTGCATGGCAGCAGCACTTGGTGCTCAGGCCAGGACTTTGCCTCGTGGTGCAGACCCCCAGCCACAGGATGCTTTGCCTGTCTCTGAGCTTCAGCTGAGTGTGACAAGGACAAAGGGATGAGGAGGTGTGAAATAAATCTGCCAGCTTGGGGAGAGGGGCCGGGAGTCCTCCATGGGGTTCAGGGTAGTGGAAGGTGTCTGTACGCCCCAGGGCAGAGCTCTACTCTGCTGCACTGCATGGTGCCAAGGGGGCTTGAAGGAGGGAGTGTGGAGGATGGAGGATGGAGGAAGGCCCTTGGTGGAATGGGAAGCTGGGGCATGGCTCCTTCTCCCCGCTGTGGGTGCCTTTCTTAAACACATGCAAGCGCAGGTGGAGAAGGAACAGGGTGAATTCAGGGAGGGGACTGCAGGTCTCATCCCCTGCTGCCTCCCCACACCCGCTGCACAGGATCCCGCAGCAGCTCCGAGGAGGGCAATGCACAGCACCAGCCTCCGCAGCACTGCGGGGCTGGATCTGGCCCCAGCGCATTCAGGGGGAGCG
Organism: Actenoides lindsayi; assembly: GCA_025331215.1. Lineage (NCBI taxonomy): Eukaryota > Metazoa > Chordata > Aves > Coraciiformes > Alcedinidae > Actenoides > Actenoides lindsayi. The sequence continues at coordinate 4,288 of WTSP01022613.1, forward strand.
AGCCCCAGACCCGGGGGCTGTGCAGCAGCATCCCTCCCCCCCAGCTCTGCCTGCCGGCAGCGCAGCTGCCCTTCCTTCTTTGGTAAAGACTCCAACAATTCCCTTTTTAGGCTTAATACCACCAGTCCTGAGAAGGAATGGGAGCCCGTTCCCCAGCCCCCAGTCCTGCTGAGGTAGCTCTGAGCAGAGGGGCTTCTTGCAGGGCTCCAGCCCCTGCTCCGGCTGCCTGCAAATGGCTTTTCCAGGCAGCCCCTCCTCAGGGTGCTCCCTGCCCCGGCTGCGGAGGCACCGCTGGTCCCCGCTCTGCGGAAGCTCGGCCGCTCAACCTGGGTTCCCAGGAGCACACCTCACCCCGGCCAGCACGAAGGTATTACCGAGCTGGCCGGGCTCTGCTTTCCTTATTACTACTCCTGGAAAGCTCTCCCTGATGGATCCCAGCTGGGAGATCAGCTTTTTTTGGTCTTATTAAATCTTTGTTATGTATTTTTCTGCAGCGCTGTTCGTTCTCCCCTCCCCATCCTGCTCTGGGCCCCACCATTTCCACCTAGCAGGAGGGGATGGGGGGCTGCCAGGCTGCCTGGGTCTCAACCTGGCCCGTCACCCCAAGTGTCACACACAGGCTCCCTGGGCACCCTGTCCCTGGCAGCACTGCCCACTTCAGGGCACTCCCAGTTAGCTCAGTCCCTACACTGGCAGGGGCTGGCAATGCCTCCAGCAACCCATGCCCTCCCGAGAGCATCCCCACGGCGCAGCTCCCACATCAGCCCCTGCAGTATTATCCCCCATCAGCAAAGTGATTTACAGACCCCCCCAGTACTCTGTAATGGTGGGCACTGGAGGGACAGGTGGAACCCTAACCATGGGGGATGCCATGCAGCATGGCACAAGTCCCCTCCCTGCCTTGGTTCAGGGCTCATCAAGTGGCTCCAGAGGCATTCCCATCTGTGGGGCTGGGGGACAGGGTGGTGCTGCCCCACTTGGCCCCCAGAAAGGGGGAACTTGTTTCTCTCACATCACCCACATGGGACTGGTCCAGCGTGCAGGTGGCTGCTGAACGCCTGACAGCTTGTTTAGATAGAAAGCAGGGGGAAAGGGAATGGCAAGTCCTGCCTCTGCAAGACCATGGCAGAAAAGCTGCTGGGTGCTGCTCACCCCAAAAGCAGCACCTCCAGCTTGGTCACCTGAGGGAACCCCCGCTGCAGACAACCCCCAGGCCTGAAGATATTTCCTGTATGTTTGGAACAAGCCACACAAAACTCTTGGCATTGCCTCCTTTGGGGATGGTGCAAGCAGCCCAAAGCTGTGGCCTGGGTGCAGGGAAGATTTTCCTATCTTCTCATCACATCTCCTGGGACCAGGAGCTGGGCAGACTCATGGGCACCACTGGAAACCCATCCCATCAAACTGTGCTGGGGGGTGAGGCTTGTCAGCCTTGGGGACTGCAGGGCATTACCAGGATGGGTCTGAAATCATCAGCACGGAGAAGCCTGGAGGACACTGTGGCATCACTGAATATGGGATATTTGACCTTGATGTCCACTCTCTGTTGTAGAAAAGAATGAAGTCAGCACAGCCTCTGGCAATGGGTCAGCAGGTCTGCACCACTGTCCTCTTGATGGCCCCAGAGCAGGAACGTGGGCAAGTCACTGGCAAAGCTTTGGTGGTCACACAGAGGTAGGAGCTGGGCCAGGAAAGGAGGGGCTGCTGTGCACCCCAGGGCTGAGTGACCAGAGAGGACCCTCTACTTGGCTTTGGCAGCCTGTGACTGTGGGTGGATGGTGCTGATGGGCACAGGGGAGGACCTGCCACAAAACTCTTGCGCGTGGTAGAAAGCCCTGCTTGGCTGATAATGTTTCCCTTCTGCTTCAGCTTTCCTCAAGTCCTTAAATAAGAAAAAGGGCCCCAGGGAGCACTCAGAGAAACTATTAAAAATAATTAAAATAAAACCAAATAAATAAATGCAGAGAGATTGAAGAAATAAACCCTGGCTGCACGAGCACCAGCCCCCAGTGCTGCCCATGCTGATGGTGCTGGCAAGGCACAGAGCTCCCACCAAGCCCATTTGGGAACAGTTTTCTGGAGGTTTCTCCCTTTCCCGGCTGGATCAGGACAACAAGAATTTACCTACACCCTGGCAGCAGCTCTCCCCAAGTCCCAGCTGTCTGCAGGCAGGGGAGCAAAAGCTATTTCTCTGCACCAGACCCACGCAGGGACAGCAGTCAATTTAAAAAAAAAAATTGCTTAGGAACAGGATCCTGCTGAAGGAGATGAATATCTGGGGGCTGGAGCAGCAGCAGGGATGTAAATCAGCGTGGCTGCTATGCAGCCGCTCCAGTTTACACCAGCCCAGCTTGGCCCTGTTGGGATGGAGCTGCCTGATGGGTTTGTCTGCTGCCTCCCACCCCACTGTCCTTGGGAACATGCTGCTCCGGCCCCACAGTCAGTGAGAAGAAACTGGTTCCTGACTCTTTTAGCAACTGCAAGTATCCAGTTTGGTTTCCATTGATTCCTGGTGTTTGGTTTGCTCTCCTGCTTCATAAATATTCAACCAGCAGATGCTTGAGAAACTGCCTGTGAATCCCCCAGGTGTCAGTGGGAGCAGCACCTGCAGCCCCCAGCTCCATCCCACTGGCATCCAGTTCCACAGCTAACACACGGGAGAGCCCACGGCCAAAGCCAACAGCTGGTAAACAAGCCCTGTGCCAAAATACCCTCCCCAGTGCCCGGGTACCAGGCATGTGATGCAAAAGAGCTTGAGGGGGTGCTGGCTGGAAATGAGTACCCTAAACCACAGGGGTGGCCCCAGAGGGACATCCCTCAAGAGTGACGGGGACTCGCCTGCTCCCAGGGAATTTGGGTTTCACGTGCTGGGGTGCGATGTGCTGCATGTGCCCTCCTCTCTGCCATCTGAGGGCAAAGCCCAAGGGGTTCTCCAGAGCCCAGGGGTGATGGGCTTAGCAGGAGGCTTTCTTCAGGGGAGCCTGATGTTCCCTTGCTCCCTTTCCACATACTAAATCTGCAAAGCTCCAGGCTGCTGGACACCCCCTCACCAATGGCTTAGCCAGGGGTGGAGGGACTGTGATGAGGGAAAGATGGGGGGGGGGAATCCCTCCCCCCAAAACCTGCATTACAGAGAGTTTCCTTTTCAGCAGGGCAGTGTTCTGGCAAGGCCAGCACCAAGGCTTGGCAACAGCTTCAAGGTGAGGGGTGTCAGAAGGGTGTAGGGCCAGGGAGCCCCACAGCCCCCCCCCAGGCGCCTGCGCAATCCTGCAGACCCCAGATCCCACTTCACTTTCCCATTCCTTGCCAAAAATCACTCCGGAGCATGTCAGCACGCTGTCATGTAAGGAATCTCATTTCAGAGAGGCTTTTTCTCTCTCTCTCGATACAAACCAGACACAGCTAGGCTTTATTGGGTGCGAGGGCAGGGCTACCCGCATCCCTCCACTCCCTCCTTAAAATGATGCCGGAGTGGATTTGGAGGGCTGGCATTGTTTGTTTAGGATACTTTTAGCCGTGCGTGCAGGGACCATTCACACACAGGTACTTGTGTGCAGGACCCTCTCACCCCATGCTGCAGAAGCGCTGCATGGAAACCACAGGGGAAAAGAGCCAAATTACTCTGTGAGGGCTGATCAGGGGCTGCCCGCTGAGTCCCCGGGCTGGGCAAACCTCAGAGGAATGGGATGCTGCTGCTGCTTCTCCCCACTACATCGGCATGCTGAGAACTGACCCCCACTCCCAGAGCAGCACTGCTCCCCATAAAGCCCCAGGAGGTACTTGCACCCTCCTCTCTTAACCCTCAGTGGGGCCACAGCCCCAGCACATTCCTCCCCCTCTTATTCCAGGTGACTGCACAGACCCCAGAGCCCTTTACCTGCCTGACCCTGGGCTCAGCTCCTGTGCTCTGGGGGTGGGTAGCAAAGGACAAGTTCTGGCCTGGATTCCCCACACCCCTCTCAGCCGCCCACACCCCAGCCCCATGGCAAAACAGGGATTTCCCTTCTCTAAATAACTCCTGTGTTTCTGGATGCCTGGGGGAGGCAGAGAGCAGCTCCCCTCAGCCCCACATGTAGGGCAGTGGTGATCAGCAAGAAAATTAATTGGTTTGGGGGGGTATTTATGGTCATGGAGGTCATTTCACTGATGTTTTGGTGATTTTAGCACTCTTCCTTCCCTGTGGCTGGCTGCCACCAGTGCCATTTGCTGAGACCAGGTGGGATCAGGGCTCCCAGCTTAGCCTGGCACTTTGTGCCAAGCTGGAAAATCCCCAGGTGGTGCTGGTGGCTCAGATGCAGGGGAGATCAGGCCCTGCAATGCCGACGAGTCTCCCTGGTGCTTTTTGCATGCTGGCACATCTGCGATGGGGCGGGCACTCCCCAGCAGTGCTAACACCTCTGCAAAGACCTGTGTTCTCCAGGCATGCTCCACACACCTTGCCCTATCCACCACCAGACCAGCAGTTTCCAGATCCCCAAAAATGAGTGAGACTTGCTGGGCCTGAAAGTATTTGGGGTGTCCAGGGGATCAGGGAATGAGAAGTCAGAACATCCCCCCAAGCCCTTCCCCACCACTGCCTTCAATGGGCCGGGTGAGGCAGGGAATTGCTAGGTCTGGCTCATGCAGACACAGGGAAATGCATTTTCTTAGGAGGATTTCCTGCTTTGATGCTATTCTTTCACTCCTCACCTCCTGCTCCTCTCCCTGCCGAGGAGCCGCTGTCCATCTGTGCAGCGTGAGCCCCGCAGCCAGGCACAGCCTGCTCTGCACACCCCATGGCATCCTTCCTGAGATGCTTGGCCTGGGAAGCAAGAATAATCTGCTTAGGTCAGTGAAGGATTAAAACCCGCTTTCGGTCTTTTGAGCTGGCCACCTGCAGCCCTGCAGAGTGGAGCCTGGAGTCAGGGGATCCAGCCAGACCTGCAGAATTTGCCTAAAAAAGGTTGTGAGAGCCGGTGAGCCATGATGCCTCTGCAACAGAGGCACAGTGCCGAGGGTCTCCGGTCCCAGCTGGCCCCGCTGCTCTGTCTGCTTCTGTACAGGGAAAGGCATGCTCCTGCCCAGCTGTGGGGGAGCTGGGACTTCCCAGGAGAGCTCAGCACCATGGCCAAGCCAAGGGCACTGAGATTAAACAGAGGCTGTGAGTGCTGATGCTCCAAGGAGGTGCCCCAAATCCCACCTGAGCCCCCTTCCAGTCCTGCTCACAGACTGTGCTGTGCCAGCTGGGACAGAGACCTCTGTCCCATCACTGCCGGAGACCAGACAGTTGATGGATGATGAGCCCACAAAGACCCGGAACATGGTTGGTGTCTGATTTTACCTGTGGAAACATGGGAGCAGTTTTTGCCTCTTCCTCTTGAGGTTAAAGCTCATTCTTACAATCTATTGCAGTCTTCATCATGCAAGACTGATGTTCTGGGGAACATTTTGGATACAACAGCACTCAGTGAGGCATCCTGCCATCAGTGCCAGGCCTGGACCTTGTCCCTGTCAAATGTAGTTGTGAGTGTCCCTGCAATAAAAGGGAGCCAAGGTAGCACACCCTCTCTGCACAGCATTCAGCCCCTCCGCTCTGTCCCGTGCTCCTGCATCAGCCCAGTCATCCCTGACCTCACCTCTCTCCATCTGCAGCACTGGCCAGAGGTGTCCTGTGCAGGTTCTGTATCCTCAGGGAGGGAACAACCCCCTCTCCAGGAAGCCCTGGGCCATACAGAGCACAGCTTTGCAAATGTACAAGAATTTGTTCAAGAGTTCACCAAAGTTTAAAGCAAGAGCTTGTCTCAGATGCACCCTCTGTGATGCTTCTCCATCTTAACTCGCATCAAATCATTGCTGGACATTTATTGTTTCTGGGATTGCTCCAGCTCCTCCAGGAGACTGGAATCAGAGGGCCCCTTGCCTCCTTTTTCTGCTGCCATCCACAGTCTCAGCCCCATCCCCCCAAGCCTCCAAACTCAACACCCCAAAAGATCCCCCCCCAAAGGAACTGGGTTGGGTCAAACCTTAGAAGGGTGAGGGCTCTGCAGGCACCTGAGGCAGCCAGTCCAGACCATGGAGCTCACTCTGGATGGTAGTAACAGGAGAGTAAGCAGTATGGGAGGAGCTGGCTGGGAGCAGAGCAATGCAGTCTGGGGAGACAGAGAAGGTGAGGAGATGCTGGAGGACGCCAGGATCCCTGCTGACCGATGGTTGATGCTCCCTGTTGCAATGTGAAAGCTGCTGCAGCCTCAGGATAAGGTTTCCAGTACAAACACTTGGAGCTTTTCACTCCAAGTTTATGTTCCAAGACTAATTTCTCTGTATTCATTTAGGAGTCTGCCTTTCTGTGGGTGTAAATTGGTGTACCTCCACCGCCTGGGAGAGGCCTGCCCTGATTTATATCGGCCGAGATGCTGACCCCAAATTTGCAGTTTGCACAAAAGTTCCTGCCAATAAAACTGTTATTTAAAGTATTCACAGAAAGTGAACCCAGGAGGCATGTGAACATGGTCCAAACAAATCTAATTAATGCTTTCATCCAGAAAATTCTTCCTTGCTATAGAACAAGAATCCATGCATTAATACTTGTCCTCACTTCACTGCGGCTAAAACACTCCGTTTAGAGGCCCAGGGTAACTGATACTTGTGCCAGGCTGAGCACTCAAGCCCTGCTGGCTCCAGGCCACCTCAGAGCTCCTTTAGTCTCCTCCTGCATCCCCATCCTTATGGTACCTTTCTGGATGGCTCTTAGCTTTGTAAAGAAGCTCACTGCTTAATTCAGCCCAGCCCAGCCAGGCTGTAGTAGAGTAGAGCCACATGTTGCTGCCTGTGTTTGGGAAACAGCTAAAGAAAACATCCTGTCAGGGGCTGCCAGGAGCTGGGGAAGACAAAGGTGCCAGCACCAGAGGAACTTGGGTGCCACCAGCTTGCAGAAACACAATGGAGGTGATCCAGCTGCTGCATCTCAGCTGGTCCATTGTTTGGGGCGCTGACTTGGAGATACGAATTCAAGTCCTTTCTTTGAGCAGATCCTGACTGATTTTAATCACTGAACTCTTGGATCCACACAAAATATCAAAGTAAACCCACCCAGGAGGAGCTAATCCAGCCCTTGCAGCAGTATCTCAGAAGGCTCCCAGGAAACCAGGTGCATAAATACAGACACATCATGGCCAGCACAGGCACAGCATCCATGACAAGCATCACTGTTTTACTGTCTTGGTGTCTAAACAATTGATGGTGCCAGTACATGAACCCTCTCACCCTTCAGCACCCACATAGCCACCCTCACCTGCCATGCTGCTGAGACACAAAAATCCACCAGCAGCCTTGTTATCAGGTGAAATATTTCCCCCCTGGCTTGGAAAACTGACTTATAGAGACTCCTTTCTCCTCTTTCAGTGCTGCCACAGAGAGGCTAAACCAAGTTGTGAGCTCATCAAGGAACAGGACAAAGCAGGGATTGCATTTGCAACAAGCTCAGGAGGCCCAGGGAACACGGCAAGGGCAGGGAGAACCTCCTGTTTCTGCATTGACCCAAGTCCCAGACTGGGCTTTTTTCCAAGGGCATCACTCCCAGGACTGGTTCTCACATCACAGTGATGGGGATGCTGCACTGGGGCATCTCAGTCACAAGTGGGACCCAAGGACCAGGGCTGCAGGAAGCATCTCTGGCCCACTGAAATCCAAAGACTGTGGACACAGAGAACCCCTTGCTGGTCTAGCCTCTTCCCTTTTTCTCTACTCCTGTCTCTCTCTCCCTTGTTTTAGCTGATATTAAGCAGATGAATCACGACATCATTCACCTTTTTCCTCCTCACCGCCTTTCCAAGAAGCTAAACAAACAAATCCAACCCCCCTGAATCACCTTCATTTCATCTGCCTTCCCAAAGCCCCATATTTTTCTGCAAGATACCAGCAAGGTAGCCCTGAAGGCATTTTCCAAGACAGGGGAAACTTCAGACAGCAACAAAAATGTGTAGAATTTGTCCTATTCCGTTCTCTTACCTTTTGGTGACCTCCAGGGAGTTTAGACATGCAGCAGCTCCCCTGTCTCCCTGGCATGCCCCAGGACAGCTCCTGCCAGCCCAGTCCAGGCTGTCTGCTGGGGAATGAGCCACAGAAATGGAAAAAGAGAAAGAATGAGACAGGTGGGGAGAAAAAGATGAGTTGACTAATGTAAGAATTGTTTCCATGCACATTCCTTGTGCAACCAAATGTCTGGAGCAAGATGTTTCAGTGCCAGCTGAGCTCCTCATCCTTCCCACCCTGCCTGGCCCAGGACTCTGCAGAGATGCACCAAGATGGGCATTGCTGACAAGTCTGCAGTGAGAATGAGAAGATTCACACTCTCCAGGGGCAGAAGTTGTTGCTCTTTGGGCATGCACAGCTGCTGAGGGAGTCCTCCTGCTCAAGGGCACTCCCAAGTATTAGGTTTGCATTCATCATATTCACCTAGCAGCTTTTGGCCACTGTACAGCTGGAGAATTCCAGGATAAGGTCTGAAACAGAAGGCTTGACCTCGGTGCTACCTTGCTATCCATACCATTGCCAAGGAATTGTCCAAGGGCACAGATATCCTTCTTCCCTGTGGGGAACCAGGCCTGGATAGCATAGGATATAAAAAAAAAATCTTGCCTCCTGTCACTGAGCTGGAGAGCACTGCTGCAGAGGGAAACGTTCCTTCTGCAGCACCAGGCTGAGAGCCACAGCCACTGCTGCAGCTCACCAGGACAATCCCAGATTTGGGGCAGAGAAATAACAAAGTCAAAGGATATCTTCTGTGTGGCACTGCAGGAGGAGGCTGGGGCAACAGCAACTGCCCAAACATGGCAGATGCTCTTCCTCTAACTCTCAAGCTAGGGAAGCAGACAGCTTTTGCCCAGACACCATGGGGTTCATGGCATGTCCAAGAGGAACAACAAGCATCCCTTAGGATGGTCCACTTAGTCATGTCTGGTCTGCCTGGGGGTGAGGTCTCCATCGGGTGCAAAGCCCAGTGCAGGGCTACCTGAGGGACAAATGCTCCCAGGGCATTTGCATTTCCACCCTGGCCATGACTTTCACCTTGACCTGGAGAGCCAATTCATTCCCTGCGAGCCCAAGGGACAGGGAACACCACAAAAGGGTCACTCAAAGCCTCCCAAGGGGCTGCAGAGGGACACCTGCACTGCCTGCATGTCCCAGAGCTGCCCAGCATCCTGCTGGGCTCCCACAGGCAAGCAGGAAGCACAGCAGGACACCCACACTGCCATCTCCTCCATGAGAGTGTTTTACAAGCATTTCAGATTAAATGAAAGAGCAGGAGAGCTGTAAACAAGCTAATTTGAGTGTCTCCCTGGGGCCTTGTCAAGCCAGCTTCAGCTCCAGTCAACACCTCTCACATCAGCCAGAGCCCAGCCCAGCCCGGCTGCCCTGAGGGACCCCTGTGCTAATGGCTTTCAGACACTCCAGCAAGGCCTGGAGGAAGAGCATGGGGAAGGCTCTCCTTCCTTCCCACCCTTGTCCCTCATGAAGCCCCCTCAGCCAGCTCCTGGCTCTGCTCTCAACCACACATTTCACTGCATGATGCCGATGGCTGGGCTACCCAGCATGCATTTCAAGGAATGGTCCTTACCGCAGTGGAAAAATATTCTTCCACCCCAAAGTTAAAGTTAGTTCAGGGCCAAAAACAAAAGAGCATGAAGAGTGCCTGTCAAAATCAACTGAACGTTTTAATAGACTTCCAGAGATTGTTTCCTGCCCAGTTCTCTTCTCTGCTCCCCGTGTTTCCCTCGCCTTTCCCTGCTCAGGCTGAAGCCTCTCCCCAACCCATCATCCCACCTGTTTCTAACCCAACAGCTCCTGTGCCACATTTCCCAGCAGAAGTGATGAGGAATTCAATGGAAAAAGTACAAGGTCAGGATGGAGCCATGCCAGGGCTGCAGAAAACAGCCGCAGCTGGGAATGGACTTCCAGAAAATGTCCATGCTTCCTGGTGACAATCCTCAGGCGTCCTAGAGATGATACACTCAATGGAGCTTGCCAAGGAGGAGTTGTCCTCACTGCAGCTCAGGAGCCCAAGCATCAAGGAAGAAGCAATAGCAGCCCCCGAGTGGCAACCAGGAAAATCAAGAACCTGGTTTGCAAGCACAAAGGAGCAGTAAATTAGGTAGGCGAGCATCCTATCTGTGACAAACTGGGCCATCAGACATCAGACAGGCAATGAAACAAAGAGCCAGTGATGAACCCGGCAAGCCACCGTACAGCCAGCAGCAGATGTGTTCAATTAGCCCAAGAGCCAATATCCAACCAAACACCAACCTAGCCAGCAAAAAATAGACAATAGACCACTTGTTCCATCAAACAGCTGAGTTAATAGCAAAAACGTGCAGGGAGTGAGCGAGCAGCCAAAAACCCACGCCAGCCACTCAATAAGTCAATTAACCAAAGACCCACATAATCAACCACTTAAGTAGAGCCGAGCAAATAACTCACAATGAGTTATTTATCCATTGAATTTAGCCTCTAGTTTTGCTTGGGCCATCTCCGTGAGCACATGTCAAGTCCCTTCCATTGAGTTGCAATTAATCTCCTTTTGGCTTGTTTACTCCTTGCATGGCTCGCCAAAAGTTAGCATTTGAAGTGTGCTCATTAGCTGTGATTGCCCAGGAAGATTGCATGTTGAACTCTAGTCTCAGATTAGATAAGCAGGGTTTTGCCAGTGAATCCCAGTCCCCAAAATGCTCAAATGAGACTGTTGTGAAGCAGCCAGGGCACCCTGATCACTCTATGCAAAGAAAAGAGCTTAACAAGCTGTTACCGAGCGCTTACCCAGTCATCCAAGAAGCTCAACTAAGTAGTCCTGCAGGAAGAAGGCTGCTCAGACAAGACTGGGGGGAATCAGAGGGTTTGGCTTTAGTGCCCTGAGGTTGGGTCCCATTTCTGAGGGTCTTCTCCATTACTGCAGGACAGTTGTGAGAACAGAGGTCCATAAGCAGGCAAGGATGGCCCACCTCTGCAACTACAGCCCCTTATCTGGAAGGTCCTCAGACCTTGCCTGCAGAGCCTTCTGCAGGGCCTCCTGGCAGACCTCAGCTCCTGATTTATTGTCAGTTTGAGAAGTTCCTCTACAGTGGCGAGCTTGGGGACACAGCCAGGGCAGCTCCTTTTGGCAAGAGCTGGGACATGCAAACTTCTGATTGCATCTGGATGCTCCAGCCATCACCAAAACATTCAAATAACAGCAACACCGCACTGAAAAATCCAACCACATGACCTGGAGCTTCTCAGAGGAGATGCTGTGTTCTCCATCCTACAAGCCTTAGAGGAAAGTGCTGCATGGTGGGCATGGAGTCCAGAGCTGCTGTCATCCTCCTCCTTCTGCAGAGATACTTCCTTTCTCTGCTCCATACCAGGCTTTTTCACTCGCTGCCAAAGGAACAAAGGTCTTCTCACGCAGATGGCCAAACGCAAGCCCAGGCAAAGCCCTTGCTCCTGCGGAGCCGTGACACAGCAGGATTTGGCCCATGCTACAAGTCACACCGCACTTCTCAGAGCCAGATACGACCAAACCATGCCCATTTCTACAACAACTCAATGGAAGACAGGGAAGGGACCACTCCTGGCCCTCTTCACCTGAAAGCATCCACAAAAAGAAAGCAGCCAGGTAGATTGGGCTAGCTCCAAGCACGGCCCCACGCAAAGGGAGCTTTACATCCCTCTCCTCCCCGGGGCTGCTGCGAGCCCCCCGCGTTCGGTGCTGGCCGGGCAGGAGGCACGAGGCTCAGCTCTGCCAAACCAGCCTGTCCGCTGCTGTGCTGCCGCTGCCCGCCAATCCCAGTCCGCGGGCAACACACAGCCAGCGGGAACCGCACCGTCCCTGCAGCGCCGAGCCGAGAGCCAGAGGGGCGCCGAGGTCGCGGGGACCGTCAGAGATTAGGACTGATTGGATTTAGCTCGCTTCAGCAGCGGGATGAATTAAATGATCCTTACGTGCCCTTACGTCCCAAGGAATCGTGTCTGATTTCGCGGCCGGCTCCGAGCACGGGGCAGCAGCGCAGCCCTCGCCGCGCTCGTACTCGGAGGGCCGTGCGGAACAATCGCCACCCTCACTACCCTGGCCAATCTCGCCTCTGTTTTTAATCCAGGCAGCATCTCCTACAGCTCCCACTGCAGGTTTGGGTTCGAGCTCGGCTTTCAAAGAGAGCTGACCTCTCGAAAGCCAAGCTCGGCTGCAAGCATCAAGCTCCAGCCTCGAGACCAAACAAAAAACACAGATTTCACATTATTTCCACACAAAGCTATAAATCACCTCAGGCTTGGCTTGACTCTAGGCCAAGGTTTGACTGAAAGGTTCATGAACCTTAAGGAATCTTTTGACAAGCTCGGTCTGAGATTCAAATTTGTAATGAAACCCCAAAACAGAGAAGCTCTGCTAGTTCCATGTAATTTCAGGTTTTGTTGTGAACATTTCATGCAGCTCTGGGGACATAGTTACACCAGCATAAACCCAGTTACTCCTTAAAAATCAATAGAGCTGGCCTGGATTTATGCTGGTGGAAGAGCAATCAACCCAGCCCAGAAAAAGAGTTATTTTTATTCCTTGCCTTCTGTTTTGCTAGAATGCACCCAATAAAAGTTTCCAGCCCGAGTCCAGACTGTAGAAATGCAAATGCCAGTAGAGCATAAACCCCAGCGTGTGTCTGGAGGAATGTGTGTAAATCAACAGGGTTACTCCAGCTGCACGAGGCTGCTTCTCATCTGTGGCTTGATCAAGCTCAATGAAAACCAGCAAGAACCCAGGAAACCCCCTCCCCATCCAAATCTGCTGGTGCCCCGAGGGGCTTCTGTGAGAAGAGACATTTACTGGGCTGATGCCCTCAGTGGTGACTGTTTCTGAAGGGCAGAAGTGTCACCATGCCCCATCAGACTGACCTCGGGACAGAGGTTCCTGCAGCCCCAAGGGGGCTGGCTCCTGCTCCCCCAGTGCGGTGCTGGGCTCTCAGCAGGTCACTCAGGCTTATTGCTGCTGATTTTTCACACAGCAGATGGAGTTTGTGCTCTGGAAGGAAAACGCTGTGGGGCTTAGGGGCTACTGTCCTCCACCCTTACTCTAATTTTATAGCATAATCTGCAGTGATGGGCAACATCATATTGCTCCAGATGGGAGAACTGACGCAAGGTGCAGGGCCAGAGCCCATTTAGTTCCTTTCTGCCCCAGCAGAGGAACCCATCTCTTGCAGGTTCAGCTGGATTGCTGCTGGGATAAGGTACCTCTGCTCCTTTGCTCCCTGCTTGCACAGCAGAGAAATCCTGGGATCTAAAACCTCGTGCCCAAGCAGAGCACGGCAGCCAGGTGGTGAGCTCCATCACCTCCCAGTCACTCCAGCCCCATCAGCAGAGCCACTCCGGATACGTGCTGCAGAGCTTGGCCCGGCACCGGTTCCTGCTCCTTCCTATGCCAAGCGTTCCCTACAGTAAGACAGCAAACAGCAAGAATTCTGTGTTTATTTTTAAAAGTTTCTTATTCCAAAGGTTTAAAGACCTGGCAGGAAGCTGGAGCTGTTTATTTACCTTGAGGCTTACAGCAGCCCCAAAGATGTAACGCAAGGAAGTGCTCTTGCTTGTCTGCTCCCCATCTGCACCCCAGCCCTCCCCAAAGGCTGGCAGGAAGGAGACCCCCTCCTTTCACAGCTCACTCTAGTACCCAGAAAACCATGAGACTAATTGCAGCCTGCCAGATCCTCCTGCCCTTGTTTTAATCCCACACTTATTCCTAAAGGCTAAGGTTCTTTGATGCATGCTCCCTTCCATGCCTTGGGAAGGGATGTCCTGTAAGGCATCTATACCATTGCTTTAGCAGTCATTATCACCCACCCAGGACTGGGGGGGAAAGTTGGCTTGGCCCTCTCCCTGGGCTCCTCAGGGGTGTTGAGGGAATCCCTCACTCCCTGGCAGCATCTCGTTGACTCTTCAGAGCAGATGCACTGAGATTTGTTTGTCCACATAAGCAATTCCATCATTGATTTGCTGCCCCTTTATCTGGGTAAGTAACAATGCCCATCTCAGAGATAATTGAGGTGTGATCAACAGGACTTGTGGTGCTGGTTGTGCCAGGCTGGCTCCCTCCCACATTCCCTGGGCAGGCTTGGAGCCGGGTTTTTAGAAGGGCTCCCTGCAGTGACCCTCTGTGCCAGGTGTGGAGCTCATTCCCGCAAACACTGGGTTGTCCCGTGGCCATGTTTCTTAAGATATGGCCTTTATGTTCCTGGAGATACTGCTGGGGTGAAGGGGTCAACACCTCTGAGGGTCTAGTGTTCCCAGCCATCCTTGCCATGTGCTGAAGATGCCACAGAAGGAGTCAGACACCTCCTGGCAGCACAAGACTAAGTCTTCCACGGCCTTGCAGCACTTGCCCAGCCAGTCCAGCGTATGCCTTAACACATAGGCACAGATTACTCCTCATGGCAGTGGTGTCGCTCCAACACACAATCCCAACCTGTGTGGTACCCATCTGCTTCCATTTTGGAGATTCCCCTCAGGAGAAGACCTGCTGCACTAACAAAGTTACTATTCCAAACCTTGCATAGCAGCTTGAGCTTTAAAAGAGCTTGGTCCTACATCTAAACCCATCTTTAAGTAGATGGATACTTTAATGCTAAGGGCACCACCTCGTTTGTCATTCATACTGCTACTCAATTATACTTAACATTATAGTTTTCAGAAAAAAAAGAAAAAGTAAAGAAAATAATAGTGCTTGTCCTACCAGGAGTGAAGTCGAGGAGCAAGATGAGCAATCAAAGAAGAAACCACATCATTGTCAGGGAGTAGCAAGAGCAGGATTGGGGTGGAGGATGAGCCAGGAGCCAAGGGTGATGGCAGCACAGGGGGTACCTGCACTGGTGGGGTGTAACCCTGCAGGCACCAAACACAGGAAGCAGAGCTGGGTACTGCTAACAGGGCACATTAAGAGCCTCAGCGATCAATAAAGCACATCCAGAGAACCTACTCAGGAGCCAAAACAGACAGAAAGAGGACTGGCAACAACCTCCAGCACACAGCCAACACCTACCTACAAGCCAGAGCTATCGGTAGTCCCCCAGCCCTGGGGCTGACCTGAAATAGAGCCCTGGTCCATGGGCAGAGGTGTGGGTATGGGCTCAGGTGAGGCTGCTCAGGGCAGTTGATATACATTGAGGTACACCTGGAGGTGCTTCAGGGAACCTGGCAGATGTGGATGCGATACTGGGATACTGGGGAGGGGTAGTAGCCCAGATGTTTAGAGGTGCCAGGGATTAAATGGTCCCTCTCACCCTCCCTGTCAATAGTACAGAAGAAAATCAGTTTCCAACATTCACCCACCTTCTTAGGGCTGTGATTTGGTGTTGGGGGGGTGGTGGTTTTGCAGCGAGGCCCGGCTCCCTCCCTGGCAGCAGTGCTGAGCATCCTCCGTGGTAGGCCAGGGCTCCCCCAGAAGCAATTCTGGCAGGAACCTGGACCAACAGTCCCCGAATGGAAGAGAGGGACTGTGAGTTGAACGCCTTGCACAGAACACCAGGATTTGGCCCCTGCGCGTGAGGCATGGCGGGAGAGCCCACTGGGGAGTACGGAGCTGTTCAAATTGGATGTGAGCTCCATTTTATCTTATTGGAGTGGGTTCGGAGGTGATGTAATCACTCAGTGTGCTTGTATGTTTGGGATGGGGATGAGATGCTGTTTATCATGAGCTGACAAGTCAAGGAGGGATGCGAGAAAATGATCTGGGACTTCCCATGCAGGACTTGCTGGAGCTGTGAGCTGGGGAAGACGTGACTGGAAGCTGTAAGGATTAATGGCCCCTCTGCTGCTGTATGAGGTGCGAATGAATGAAATTCTGTTCCCCTTACAAAGGAATGCCATTAATTCAAGGGGAGATAGTCCAGATTTTTCTCCAGTGCGATGAAAGCAGAATTTGGCCCTTGATCTTGCACAGAAAATGCCTGTCAAGCAAGTCTTGAGGCGCTTCTTTCCATTTCTCTTTTGATTTGATTGCATTTTCTTCTGTAGAAACATTTTTTTTCCAGTAAATACAGAGAGAAAGGAATAGGGGGGAGATGGGCAGGCAGGCGAGTAGAGTCACCAGCAGTTGGGAGGGATGGAAAAACAACTGAGCAGAGAGGAGCTGTGCCCAGGACACGGGAGCTGCTCCCCCCAGGCAGTGGGGTGTGAGGGGTGGAAAACGCGAGGGGTGGGAGGTCTCTGGCACCTCTTTGACTGGAATTCATAAGTAAATATGGAGCTGACTGAAACTGTTCCTGCTCTCGAGCAGCCCCTCTTTGGCAGTCGGTGGAATTTGGGGCTGGAGGGGGCCAGGTGGGGTCCTTGTTTGCTCACATTCCTCTTCACGTGCTGGTTTCAGGATGCTGGTGCAAAGCGGGGGACGGCAGCGGAGCTGTGTGTGGGTGGCTGGGGAGGGGTGACGGGCTCCCTTGGCTGCTGGTGGCTTCATGCCCCATAACTGGTCTGAGAGGGGGAGGCGATGCCACGTAGGTGATGGGGAATGGAGCACAGGGGCAGGGTTTTGTGGTAGAGAGGAGCAGGCGGGTGAGCTGGGAGGGCTGGGTTGGCACTGGAAGTCGGGCAGGGATGGGAGCCCCAGCAGATGAGGCTGTGCCATCTCCTGGCAAGACACCAGGTCCCTGGGGAGCACGAGGAAGCTGTGCCCTCACTGAAATCCTGCAGGCACATTTAGAATGCAATGGGACCTCCACCCCACGTGTGTCTGGTTCCAAGCAGATGGGCATCAAGGAGGCACAACCCAGCACACAGGCACCCACCAGCCCAGCTGCACCCAGCCCGTCTGCTCTGGGCTGTGGTCTCACCAAGTTTCCAGCCATGGGGTGCTCTGGGACTCTGCCAGAACACATTTCATGGGCAGTTTCTGCTCGAGCTCTCTAACTTGCAGCTCTGATGTCCATCACAGCAGGGAGCTCCACCTAACGCCTTCAAAGTGGTGCCTTTTATTACAGAGGAGCTGAGATGGACCCACTTTGCTTCATGTCACCCAGAACAGTGGCAGACTGAGCTCTCCTCTGCTGAGCTCCACTGCCTGCCTTGTAGCATCACATTTGCCACCCACGTCCAGCTTGGAGCTTCTCCCTGCTGGCAGGATGAACTGGTATAACAATCTACAAGCAGAAGCAGCAGATGTTTGTTAAAAAGAGAGAGAGAGAGAGAAAAAAAAGGGCAATAATCCAGAATTTTGCTGATATAAACACAATACCAGCACTGAATACAAGTGAAGGAAGACAAAAACATCCCAAAGACATAAAACATCAGGCCCCTTGGAGAACCTCCAGGCTACATGCACTGAACTCTGTCAGCCTTGGAGAAATGAGCGCTTATCCCCTTTTCAATCTCTTTGGCAGTCCAGCCTTGGAAGATTCATAGCGGACTCTGTTTGAATGAGGGAACTTCCTCAGTGTGTCCTGCTCCTTTAATTACGGGTGAGAAAACCAGCAGCCACCCTGTAAACACCTGTCCTGTTCCCCTCCCTGTGGGACACGTGGCCCCTTCCTCACCATCAGTCCCTGCCGCCTCTGTAGCCCCATCGACACCTCGGGGCCTGCCACGGCACCAGGGATGCCATCTGCCAAACCTCTGGCACTCAGACACCCACAGGTCCCCATGAACCCTGCTGGGAGCCAGCACATCCCTGGGATGCTGTTTTAGGAAGTGGGTGTCCTGCTGCTGTGCTCCCCTGTTTGCACCAGTGAAACGCTGGTGGGTGCAGGGGTCACGGGTCACAGAAGCATTTTGGTTGGAAGAGACTTTTAAGATCATCAAGTCCAACCACTAACCCAGCACTGCCAGGGCACCACTAACCCATGTCCATCAGCACTGCATCTCCACGGCTTTGAAACCCTTCCAGGGATGGGGACTCCACCACTGCTCTGGACAGCCTGGGACAGGCCTGGGCAGCCCCGGAGGGGAAGAAATAGTTCCTCCTGTCCAACTTAAACCTTCCCTGGGGCAACTTGGGGACATATTCTCTTGTCCTACCACTTGTTCCTTGGGAGAAGAGACCGGTCCTCACTTTGCTCTAGCCTCCTGTCAGGGAGTTGTGGAGAGTGAGCAGGTCTCCCCTCAGCCTCCTTCTCTCCAGGCTGAACCACCCTAGGTCCCTCAGCTGCTCCTCACCACCCTTGTGCTCCAGCCCCTTCCCCAGCTCCGTTGCCCTTCTCTGGACACGTTCCAGCCCCTCGATGTCGTTCTGGGGCGAGGGTCCCAAAACTGAGCCCGGGATTCGAGGAGTGGTATTCGAGTGGGTGCCGGGTGGGGAGGGCAGGGCAGGCCATGCGACCACGTGGCGCTGGAAATTCCTCTCTGCCGGCGCCGCTCCTTCCCGAGCCCCAATTACCGCGGTGCTGCAGGGACCCGCCTGGCGCGGCTGCATCCTGGGGTCAGGCCGGGCTCCGAGGGCCAGCCGCGCTCCAGAGACAGCCCTGATGTATTTTGACAGGTCTTAAGGACACCTGCTACTTTCGGAGATTTTTCTCTTTTGCTAGCGAGCTTTCGAATGAGCGTGGGTGTGTTGACAGGGGCAGATATCACTGGAGGGTGTTGAGGAGGGAGCAGGAGGGAAATCTCTGGGGAACGTGTCAGGAAGGATTTTTCTCGGCTGCTCACCCTGCGGTGAGCGATGGGCGCTGGGGAACCGGCATCCCTCAGACCTAGCTCACGTGCTATCTTCGGCTATGAGGCCTTACCATATTCTTTTTAATGGCACTTTAAAGCCAATTAGTAGCTTTAATTTATGGAGACCACACACATGCCCAACCCTTGTATTTATTCTGGATGGATTCCCACCTTGGAAATTTTCTTGGCTTTCTGTCCATCCCCAGGACATTTCCAGGACCCCACCTTCCCCTGCCCAGCCCCACAGCCACGGGGGAGCTGAGAGAATTCATGGCCAAAACGTCGGGAGGGAAACCAAGCTACCAACCTTTCCCATCCATCGGAAATGCCTCAAGCTGTGCAAAGCACTTGCTCCAACCATGGGAAGCAGACTGTTAGCTCATGAAATCATGTGTTCTGCTGTGTGGGTGCAATACAGAGAAGGACAAACTTCATGCCAGTGCCAGACCTCATGGACTGCAGCTGAGGTGCTGCACCCTGAGAGATTAGTGATCTTGATGGATCTGCTCCAAGCAGACACTGGAAAGAAAGAACAGCTCTGTATACTCACTTCACCAGCTCCATTTGAATCACAGAATCATAGAATGGTTTGGGTTGGAAGTGACCTTTAAAGCTCCAACCCTGCTGCCATGAGCAGGGACATCCTCAGCTACAACAAGTTGCCCTCATCCAACCTGACCTGGAATGTTTCCAGGGATGGGGCATCGACCACCTCTCTGGGCAACCTGCTCCAGGGTCTCACCACCCTCATCATAAAAAATTTATTTCCTAAACATCTCTCCCTGTCTTCTTCCCACCTTCTGTCCCAGTTTACTCAGTCACCCCACCTAAGGGACTGCCAGCCCAGTAACCACCAAGTCCAGGCTCACGTTTCCCAACTGTAGTTCTGCTGTGCACATAATTGGGGTGACACTGTGTCCAGTGGGCAGGGAAGGCAGGTCTGAGTTTCACCTGCCTGGTTAGGAGCTGGGCATGGGAGATGAGCTGCCTGCTTTAGCACTGGCAGGTCCTTGCTGGGAGCGACTGGGAGCCCAGCTGAAAGGTTTTTTTCTGCCTGGAAGCCACCACCCCATCCCATCCCATCCCATCCCACATAGTGTTATAGTGCATGATGGGTTACATGTCTGGTGCAGTGGTGTAGAGCTATGTTGGCTGGATCTCCCTGTGAGTTTCCAGACACGTTTATATATATATATATATATATACACATATACATGTATATAGCTGCTGTTTTGCAGCCGGTGGGAAATGAAGACTGTTCTCAGCCTCGTTCCCTTTCTCCTCATTACCTGCACCCCACCTTACTGGCATTCACTAGGCCTGTTCTTAGCATGTATCAGAGGAGAAGCCAGGAATTCAATAGGTAGAGAAGGTGCCCGATGTCTTCTCAAACTGCTCCCCCATCTCTCCAGGAGTCACTGGGTCAGAGCAGTGGGATCGTGTGAGGAGGGCTGGACTGAGCATCACTGCACATCCCCCCCAGAGCTGGAGCCTCTCCGTCTGCCTGTTTTCATGTGCAAAAAGCAAGACAGAAACACACCTGACCTCTGAACTTTGGACAGGGCCTTTCACCACCTCAAAGCATTTGAAATTCTCTTTTTTACCTCCTTCCTCTCTTTGCTCCAAAGCCCAGACGCTTACGCCAAGTCCGGTTCTCAGCACATCTGCTCTTTCAAAGAGTTGGGAGGTCCCAAGACCCGTCAGTCCCAGAGTCAGGACTCTGACATCTGGTTCAGCCTTGTCTACGAGTCACTAGGGGAGCTCGGGAAAGTCACATAACCATTCCTAGCCAGTGCAGCTGACTGCTGGGGCAGTGTGAGTCCCACCCAGCGGGCCCCTGTTGGCCGCCTTTCTCCAAGGCTTCACCTCTCAGCGCACACCAAGCACCTTGAGCTCTTCTGATGGAAAGGGCTTTGCATTTGCCCCATGGTCTGATGTCCCATGATGGGACCATAGGTGTCCTATGCCAGCGGTCCTCTGCCAGCCCATCTCCAGAAGAGGAAGGTGCAGAGATGCTCTGTGTCGTCTCGCATCAGCCGTCAAGACTTCAACAGGCACTTTCATGCAATCTCATTTTGTGGGATTTACTCACTGCTCCCCCCTGCCCAGTGGTCCACTCCATCCCACTATTTTAGAGAGATTTCAACTATTTTATTGCATTTGCTTCTCAAGACCAAAGCCTGTTCACAGCCTCTCTGGCACTGAGAACAGCCACCAGTCCCAGCTTTACGCCAAGGTTAACGGAGCAGAGCCTGCCCCGGTGTGTTCATTGTTCACAGACTCATTATTGCCCTTCCCAGCGTTTGTTGTTTCCTCGGAGGGGCTGGGAGCTGTGAACCTCTGGCGTGCCGGGTCCCAAGCAGAAGAGTGCTGCAGGAATGGGAGCTGGCAGCTCCTGCCCAGGGGTTGTTGTGGGGGATTTTCTTCCACCGCCTCTGCTGGGGCTTTGTTTTTCCACCTCTATCCGATGAAATAAACACTGTCACGTGTCACAAAGTCCTGTGGACAGAGCTTGGGAGCTTTGCTTCTGCTTTCCATCTCCTTGTAGAGCAGCTGCCTGCGCTGGCCTCCCCACCAGCCTGAGTGCCATTTCCACCCCCCTTAGCTGAGCGGGACCTCAGTGCTCTCCTCCCAGGGACTCTGGTGGCACTTTTCCCCAAGGACACAATTTCCATGGAGGGACAAAACCTGGTGGCTGTGGGACATGGTGCAGAACTCAGCTGTGAGTGGCTAGGAGTGGAGGTGAGCCTGATGCTCATCTGGAGCAGTGCAGGGGCACTAGGAGACCAAACACAGCAGGAGGAGGGGACCCTTGCAGGGACACCCCTGGGACTCCCTGCTCCTCTCACAAGCCATGGGACCCCAACCTTCCACCCCAGCTCCTTGGCTGACCTCAAGGCTTCGTGTCCCTGGGATCCAGACCTTTCTCCAAGACCCCTCCTCCCCTTTCCTGTGAGCCCAGGGGCCGTATGGGGAAGGAGGAGAGGGGGGCAAGGGGGAGGGAGCATATTTAGGTCCCGTTGTTTCTCCTCACAGACGTGGCAGTCCCCCCTCCGCTGCAGCTCCAGCACTGGCAAGCACAGCCCAGTCTGCTTTTATGTTTCCTGCCTCCGGTCCCAGACAGCCCCAGGACAGCCCAGCACCGGCACTGTGCTGGCCGGGACCCCAGCCGAGCTGGCCACACTTGGGGGGGATTTGACACGTGAGTCCCTCTAAGCATCACGGGACGCGGGCAGTACAGTGGAAAGGGAAGCCAGCCCTGGGAAGAGGAAAATGTGACGTGCTCTCCTGGTGTCCTCTCTCCTGGCGTGGGTCAGAAGATGTTCACCAGCCAGAGTGATGCCACCACCTGCACTAACCCCTTCCATAAGGGGAGCCCAGAAGCTGGGATGGGGCTTGTACCAGCCTCCCCAGCCCCTCTGACACAAGGATTTACATGAGCACAGCCCAGAACCAGCCCTGATCCCATGGTGAAGGTCCTGCCCACCCTGCCTTCCCCACTTGTGCTTGGGAGAGGCAGGCAGGGTCCCTGGGGAAGGCTGCAGACCCCAGCAGACATGCAGGAGCTGTGACCAAGGCTGTGTAGGACATGGCACCCACGGGAGCATCCCACTGATCTCCAACACAATTGGCTGTCCTCCAGAGCAAGCCAGGGGTTTGGCTCTCCTGGATATCCAAATCAGTGTCGCTGTCTGCAGTGGGTCACAAACCAGGCGGCCCTGGCTGCCCTCCACCGCACTCACCAGAGAGGTCAAGGTCTAACCTGCACTGCAGTGGAGAGGGTCAAGTTCTCCTAAAAGTGATCTAACTCTGTCTGGGTCCTTTGCTGCATCCCAAGCAGAACAGCTACACTTGCATTGAGGGGACATTGCTATGGAATTAGGGGCTCCCCAGAAACAGGACCTGGTTGTCACATAGGACACCTGGAGCAGGGAGAAGGCAACCCCAGCAAGGCAATAGCTGGGCTGGGAAACCATGGAGCAGGTGGCAAAGGGACTAAGGAGCCCAATGTCCCAGTCAGAGGCAGGCTGGTCCTTTATTTGGCTCAGCCTTGGAGCCCATTGTTGGTTTTTTTGAAAAACCCAGTTTTCATAACATGCCCACCAGGCAGCGGGGCAGCAGGCTGTGGCTGCTGCCCTCCTTCCCTCTGCATCCCTCAATCTGGCAAGGGCCACCGGCGAGATACAAAGAACAGACATTTCATGGCAGACAGACACTCACGTCCCCACTGTGTTTGTAGCCCAGCTGCTTTTGATCCCTCGGTCAGGTGAGTCCAAAGCTTCCCTTCCGCCTCTGCTGCTTTTTGGCTCCACTTCTTTGATGCCATAAATAAAAGACAGGAGATAAATAAATAATATTAATTAAAAATAAATGAATAAATAAAATCCTCATAAAAACACGTAACAAATCAAAATGACCCCATCTGTGAATGAAGGGAAAGAAAAGGCGGGTCCCTCCTTGGAAGTCTCAAGAGCTTCCAAAAATAGGCTGCGGCCGCGGCCAAGGCGAGCGCAGCCAGGGTTTGCTCGGTCAGCACCAGCACCGGGGGAGCAGCCTTTTCCCAGCCACTCCAGTGCCCATGGACAGACAGACCGACCGACCGACCACAGCAGGCAAGAGGCCCGTGGGGCAGCCAGTGGCAGCGTGGGTCGGGAGTGAAATCCCACCCAAACGCAGGGAGAAATTGCGTCCCTCTGCTTACATCTGAGCAACTGGTGGGCCACAAAGCACCTCACCCTGCAGGTGGGAGTGCTTGCTGCCTTGGCTGGGATGGCAAAAAGGGTCCCACGAACATGCACATGACAGATTTCGGTGCCCAGCTGCCTCCCAGCCCTTGTACCAGCTGTGACACAAATCTAGAGGATTTCCCCATATTCTCAGGAACCTCCACGCTGTGCTTGGTACACACAATTGGACACTTTCCAACCCCAGACAACTCCAGCCATCCCTGCAGCATCGGGCCCCTCCCTGCCCCTGGGGCACAGCCTCCCTGCTCCTGGGACACAGCCTCCTTGCTCCTGGGGCACAGCCTCCCTGCTCCTGGGGCACAGCCTCCCTGCTCCTGGGGCACAGCCTCCTTGCTCCTGGGGCACAGCCTCCCTGCTCCTGGGGCACAGCCTCCCTGCTCCTGGGGCACAGCCTCCCTGCTCCTGGGGCACAGGCTCCCTGCTCCTGGGTCCAGCCCCAGTCGCATTCCCGCCGTCCGGGCCGTGCCGCAGTGCAGGGAGCTGTGCACGAGCACACACGTCCTTCCAGAGCCGAGCCGGTGGCCAAGAGACTCCAGATGCTGCAGGAGCTGTGCACAGCTGCCGGCCAGCAGCGGCAGAGTCAGAAATCAAGAACTGACACCCTTTCCTTTCCTTTCCTTTCCTTTCCTTTCCTTTCCTTTCCTTTCCTTTCCTTTCCTTTCCTTTCCTTTCCTT
>WTSP01022614.1:0-50605 GCA_025331215.1 Actenoides lindsayi
TTTTCTTTTCTTTTCTTTTCTTTTCTTTTCTTTTCTTTTCTTTTCTTTTCTTTTCTTTTCTTTTCTTTTCTTTTTCTTTTTTTTTTCCTCAGGAATAGTCTCACCCTTAACCAGTCTTCCAGCAAATGATTTCCCTCTGAACCATAGATCAACCATATATTAGATTTAATGGTGTAGTTTGATTTAATTCTAAAACAAACACAATACCAGAGGCAATCTGAAACCCAGGCCTTTAATTGGATGCCGATTTGGTTTAATTTTAGTGAGAATAAACTGCTAAGTGCTGACAGAAGACAGAAACTACTATATGCAACATTAACCTTTCTCCTGCCACACAGGAGATGTGCCTTGGGGTAGCTGCTTCAAGGTATCGACTTAGAATGTTGTCATTAGAAAGTTGTAGGGGCAAAGTCCAATGCACTCTGTGTGAAAAAGAGTCACAGGCTTGTCCTTTTGTTTGATCTGTAGTGGCTGGAAATCTTGCATCACTCAAAGAGTTAACCTGCTTAGACACATTTGTGAAGTTCAGCCACAAGGGACTTTTGTTTGCAGCTAGGCAACTCTTTTAAAAACTTGCTGTCTTCAGAAAGGCTTCAGTCATGCTGATTTGCAAACTGTGCAACCCACATACCTCTCACTCCAACTCCTCCTACTCCTTACTGTGTAAAGGAGAGTGTAAACAATATTTTTATTTTAAAGACAGAGCTTCATGACTGCTCTGGTACTGTGTAGCTATTTAGCCACCATGCAGTGCCAGGCAAAAGTATTTCTCTTGTCTAATTTGTCACATAATCACTACAGAACACTCAGTCCTTCAGAAGGCTAAAAGAGTCTGAGCTAATAAATTCACCCTTTGCAAGGAGAAAATGTTTCACAATGAAATAATAAAATGGAGTTTCAGTTAGGAAAAAATGAGATAAACTAGTGTAGCAAATAAGTAAAGATTATACACGTAGGCAACCCACTGATCAAATATTTCTTAGGGCTATCGGGAATCTATCAAGGATACTGAGCCAGTTAGATAAAGAAATTACTGAAGAGTGATTTACTGAGTTGTTTAAGAGTCATGTTAGAAAGATTATTTTGCTCACAGCAATGTGCTAGCTCTGTTTTATTTAATGATTAGTTAAAAGCTGTGGTAGAATATTGCATGTATGTGGGAGCTTCAGTCGTTTATTTAACTATTGGCTATGCTTCTACACTGTCAACCTGAAAATATTAATCATGCTATCAAAAGCTTAGCTTTACAAATATTTCCTCTACTCAGAGTTAGCATTAAAGCAATACTGTACAATAAAGAAAATATAGGAGTTTACCATTTTGGTAGGCCACTTCTGTCATTTGGACATTTGAATCCCTGGACATCTGGCCAGCATGGATCTGAAAGTATTGTCTGTAACTTTTAATTCTGGGAACTGACAAATAAGGATAATTATTATGTTGATTGATTTGTCTTTGATATATTCTGAGCATCCATTGAGCAGGCAAGAGGACAGTGAACTACAGAGAATAATACCCAACTGGTAACTGCCTACAGTGACAGTGGCCCCTTTCTGTACATCACTCATCTCCTGAGCTCTGCAAATTCAGAGATGCAAGGAATGGCCATTCCCAAGAATCAGCATTTCCCTCCTCAGCACTTCCCCGTCTGAGGTCAATGCCATCTTTGTCTTTGCTGCTAGATGCAGAGAGGAGCCTTTGGCCCTTACTAGCACCTATGATTTCAGAATTTCTGAAATTAATCGGTCACTTTACATCACTACTTGCAGTTAATGCTTCCCTTCCCTTCTCTGTTTCATTGTGCAAGAGGACAAGTGGGAATTTTCATTTGTCTGTATTTTTTAATGGACTACAAATGTTATCTTTTTCTCCTTCTGCTTCAAAACCTTACATTTTCCTGATTTTTTTTTTTTAAATAAATTAATTTCACACTCGTTTTCTGAAATAAGGGAATCCAAATATGAAGAAGTTGGTTTTCAGTCTGCAGTCTTTTTATTTTTTTTCCCAGCATAAGGTGGCACCTGAACTTATTTGAGGCTATGTTAAAAAACTTTTAACAAGATATACTTAAAAAAGACAAAGGAAAAAATTAACTTGCTTTTCTGCAAATTTTAACTTACAACTAGGAGGAAAGTATTAGAATGTTTGTTTCCCACAGAGTACTCAAGAAAAAAGACTCAGCTGTCAAAGACTACTAATGATTTCTTGTAAATAATTAACAGGTAAGATTAGTTAAATTTTGAATACATCTCATTTTAATCTTCGTGATGTGAGGTGCTGGATTTTCAGGGGTTGCAGGTGAGATAGACATTAACTCCAGTTCAGGAGCCATTTTTATTCTCACTTGCTTTCTTTTGGCTCAGATTCTAAGATATGATGAAATATAGGGGCAACTTTCACACTTGCCTGTGTTTGCAATAGTAGTTTGTTAACTTTATACAGGTGAACTTGCAAAATTAGAGAAAGGGATCTCAGAAACTAATTGACACCAGCATTTCAGCAAATGAACTTAAATAGCAAACATACCTATTATAAGCTCTGGAATGAATGCACTCTAATAACAGATATTTCCAGGCTCTGGATTATGATGGATGTACCCAGCAGGGATAAATTACTTCTCTCCACAGCATGACTGTGTCTAGGACACACATGCTCTGCCTTGTGTACTTTTATCTTTCACTATATTTCACAGAATCAGAGCAGCACCAACATATAAATGTTCTTGTTTGCTTCCCCACATAAAAGACAACATGCCACTACCCTGTTCTTTGCAACACAGGACTATACCCACTGAACTGGATGCCCATCTTCACAAGCAAGTGCACAAGCACATTTCATTTTGCTGTTAGGTTCACTCTGCTGTGTTTTAGTTATTCCCTTGGGGCTGGTATATAACACAGGGGAGACTGATGGTTAATGGATGGTGTACATTCTGGCTTCCCAAGTCTGATCCAGCAAACACATATGCATAGCAGCTGAGCCATTTAAAAGCTAGCGATGGGGAAGGGAAGTTTGTGAGGTGATGACTTTGTGCTATTACTGCTACTATGTAGCCATGAGTGCTTCAGTTGCAATTTCTTGCCTCTGGCTGGAAGAGTGAAACTGAGTTAAGAAAGAAAAAATACTGCCAAGGGCCAGTGAAAATCTTGTACTTGCTGAGACCTTTTAAGATGTGCAGTAGCCTCCCACGAGAAATAGGAAAGAACCCTTTGCTTGCAACATGTAGGTTTAGAAAGCAGAGAATGTGACCAAATCATAGAATCATCGAATGGTTTGGGTTGGAAGGGAGCTTATAGATCATCTTGTTCCAACACCCCTGCCATGGGCAGGGAAACCTCCCACTATGTCATGTTGCTCAAAGCCCCATCCAACATGGCCTTGAATACTTCTGGGGATGGAGCATCCACAACTTCCCTGGGCATCCTGTTCCAGTGTCTCACCACCCTCACAGTAAAGAACTTCTCCTTACATCTGATATAAAACTACCCTCTTTCAGTTTAAAACCATTAGCCCTCATTCTACTCATTCACTCCCTGATAGAGTCCCTCCCCATCTTTCCTGTAGTCCCCCTTTCAGAATTGAAAGGCTGATGTGAGGTCTCTCTGGAGCCTTCTCTTCTCCAGGATATACAACCCTAACTGTCTCAGCCTGTCCTCACATAGAACGTGCTCCAGCCCTCTGATTATCTTTGTGGCCCTCCTCTGCACCCACTCGAGCAGGTCTATGTCTTTTTTACACTGGGGGCCCTAGAGCTAAACACAGTACTGCAGGTGGGGTTTCACCAGAGTGGAGTAGAGTGGCAGAATCACCTCCCTCGACGTGCTGATCACATTTCTCTTGATGCAGCCCAGGATGCAATAAACTTTCTGGGCTGTGAGTGCACATTGCTGTCTGTATCCCATCCTCTTCCATTAGCACCAGTCAGTGCACCATGGGCACCAACTCACATGCCAGCGCAGCAGCTGCACCATGATGCAGCCTCCACTCCCACTTGGATGCACAGCTGCATCCAAGCTTGTAAGGATCTCAATTTCAAAAGGATAAACTTTGAAAAATTAAGGAAACTAGTTAATGAGGTCAACTGGATTAAAGAGCTTAGGGATTTTAATGTGGAGAAGGCGTGAAATTTCTTTAAATCAAAGGTGTGAAAACTGTCTGGGACTTGCATCTTAATCAAGGGGAAAATCTTGTAGGGAAGGACTCCAGAGCTAACTGGATAAATAACCACTTCTGAAAGAGTCAGAGGAATAAGCAGATAGCCTAAAGGGATAGGGAGTACTTTATGTCTGAGAGGCCAGGAAATAGAGAAGTAGAGATAAGTGCCAAAAGTCAAGCTGAATTAGACCTTGTAAATTAAAACAAACAGTGTAAAGTGGGTTTTTTTCCCCAGCCATGCATGTATAAATATAAAAGAGAACACAGAAGGAGAAGCTCAGCCACAGTGTAATGTCAAGAATAAAATGCTTCATATGTGGCATCAAATTTAAATAAAATGTATTATTTTCTGTAAGGACAGAAATGCTGACTATGGGAAGTGAGGACAGGCTGGAAATTACAATATCCAGGCTGAAAGTAAGGCTAAGAGCTTTATAAAAGCTGAATAAGTAAGGGTGTGAAAGTGAAGGTACAATGGCAGTGACCTGAGCGCATCTGTCAAGTAGTGACGAAGTTCCTGACAGGTATTAGCAAATACAGCCCTTATATTGTAGATGATAGTGGGGACATAGGGTAGCTTAAATACTGGAGGCCCATTAGTCCAATTGCAGTATTATACAATGTTACAGGGAAAGTCTTTAAAGAAAAATTAAGGAACAAGGGATAATGCATAAACTGCAACATGGACTTTGCAAAGGGATGTCTTGACAGTCTAACTTGTTCTGTTTCTTTGATAACCGATTTCCTAGACAAAGAAAATGCAGTAAGTCTAATCTATCTGGAGTTCAGTAAAGAATTCGATTTAATGCCACTTGCAAAGTGGTTCAATGAATCACCAGGTAACCAGGCTCCACAAAGTAAGAAAGAATATATATTAGTAATTCTGACATAAGGGCAACATACTCTCCCTTCCTCCTGAATCAGCCTATGGTATTGGATAAAGCAAAAATAAACTAAATCCATCATACTTTGTTTTGCACTGTAACACAGAGCTAACTAATATTAAGAGAAATGGGTGTTGCATTAACCAATTTCATGTTATATTTATTAATGCACTAGCTGGACAAAATATTGCTTGTTTTTGAGTAGAATTAATGAAACAAAATGAAATTACATCATTAGAAAAATATACTAATTTTAAATGCATCATATGGAAAATAGGAAAAAAATGGTTATCTACCCCAGTGCCCAAATTAATCAAGCATGGTAATAGATTGGAGAAAATCCATGTTTTTGTTTAAATGTATTAACTAGAGAGGCCAATTGAGATTAGTATAGGCAAGCCATCCCTGGACACTGTCTCATTTACGGCACTGCCTTGGAGAATAACATGCTGGTGCATATTTCTGTGTTGTTGACTGTGGTTCCACTCACTCTCCAGCTGGGAACATGTGCTCAATTTTTTATTGGTAATGGCTGTTTTCATGCTTATGCTATCTCTGTTTACCTGAGTGTTTGTGTGAAGTCTATCAAATTTATGGTTGGAGGATTGATTGTGCTGAGAAGAGTTCTAAACAATTTTGGTGAATCAGTCAAGTTCCTTGGTTTAAAAAAAATAGAAAAGAAGAAGGAATTAAAAAGAAAACAGGAAAAAGCCTTTATGTCACTTCTCACAGAGTTTGTCGCTCCCTTTCCTGTATTACTTAATAGTGTTTGGTATATCTTCATTTTTAAAAGCTTGGATTTGGGGAAATAGCCAGTAGTATTCTGAAATTTACCTTTCTTGACAAGAATTCCAGAAAACAGATCCTTGAAGAGTTTTTCTCCCACCATACTCTCCCACATATGGGGACAGAAAATGTGATGGGGAATCCTGAATATTTTTACAGTACTTAAAGCTTACTAAAACACTTTGCAATTCACTTTCTTGCTGGAGATGCTCTGATGCAGATTACATCTTAACGGATAGTGATTTGTGAATAAATACTTGGCAAACAGTTGGGAGGCAGAGATGGGAAACAATCATAGTCTTGGCTATTGCATTAGCCACATTTTAATGATTTTTTTTTTCCTTTCAGAGGGAAGCTCAGCAAAATTATAATTTCTTTAATAAATAATTAACAGTGTATTATTTCAATAAATAAATTAGTGTTTATATAGTAAAGAATACAAATGTTTTGTGCATACATTCTGACCTACTTCTCCAGTCCTTCTTGGCTGTTTCCCAAAGAATTATTTTTAAAAATTAATGATGAACATCAAAATATTTCTGTTTATAACATCATATCAATGGTAGTTAAATCTATAAAATAATTCAATCGTTTATCCTTCTTATCTTGGGAATGTTTAATCAAGCTTGATATTTGCTTTAAATTAGCACTGTCAAATGTACATTTGTATAAAATCTCCCAAATCATGAAAGATTTATAATTTGAAATGTATTTGGATTATTCTGTAGTTAATCAGCTAGATAAAAATTAGTGGTACTGTAACTAGAACAATTAATTGGATTTAAAAATTAAAAAATAACTGGCACATGCTACTTCATGTACTGATACACTTTGGAAACACAAATAATGTCTTTACTACATCAAAGGAGTTTTGTGAACTGTTCACTAAATCCTAAATTTTGTCTTAAGCAGGAAAAAGTTGTATTTTTTTTGTAAGGGAGTTTTGAACAAGAAAGGGAGGAATACATTCTTCAGGTAGTGTTTCTGTAAAAACATTTATGTGCTACAGCTCAGTAAAACACATATGTATCAAACCACAGATGAAACCTTCATTACAAAGAATTTCATATTTAATTTAATTTTAGGGGTGGGTATTCTTTTAATTGTCATTGCCGTAGAGGTTTCTAGGAGGTGAGGACCATCAACAGAATATACTAGCATTGTTCTGTACCTTATTTTAGTTTAAAACTCTTACATGCTTTTCATCGTTAATGATTACAATCAGCTTGTAAGTAAGTAACCAGTGGGCTGACTTTGCTGTACATCCATGAGAAATTACTTCACTGATGACTTGTGAAGAGTGCCCAATAATCAGTATATCCTGTTTCTGTGAGGGCTTGGCTGGACTGGTAGTGTAAGGGCAGCATGTAAAGCTTCAAAGACAGTACTAACCACTTCTGGGCTGTCCAGAAGAGTTAGCCATGGAGTAAGGAGTTTGGTGTCTGGCTGGTAGACTGAAGGTGAAAAGGAGGTTTAGATGGGAGGCACATGGCTATTCTTGCTTGGGGCGCAATGAAGGAGTTGGAAGGTACTGGCATGGGAGAGGAGAGGTTTAAAAATATCCTCTGCTCTTTATACTGAAGGAATGATGGAATTCATACGTTCTGGAGGTTTTGGGAAAGATAATGAAGGAAAATACTAAGACAGGAGAAAGTAAATAGGATGGTTTTACATTTGTAGCCTGATCACAGGATCTCTCATGCCAGCCTATACATCACAGGACAGTGAATATAATTCTGTCTGTCTCACAGGCATTCATTTAAAGGAAACCATCAGGGTAGCTGCCATTTGGATGAGTAGGACTTCAGCCTTGATCAGGGTTTCAGGAGACCACTGTGATTGAAATAATCACTGATGTGCCACATCTTTTGTGTTCTCCATAACTGTTGCTATTTCTTGCTGTTATGAGCAAGTATTCATTTACTATCCTTGTACTCCATTGACCCCCCCAGTCTCTTTACTTGTAGTCCAAAATGTTAAACTGGTAAAACGTAGATCTCTTCATTCACAGCAGGATGTGCTTTACTCATTCTAGCAGTCTAGCTAAGCTTTGTGCTTTTTAATTATTTAGACCTGCCAGAGAAGTCAGAATCCATTTCATCTGAGCCTTGTCTTGTACACTTTTTCATCTCACAGTACTACCATCAGTCATCACAGGCTAATACAGCCTTTCATTCACCTTCTGGCACTGGAAATGTTGCCTTGGGCCTTCCAGAGCATTGGAAATTCTTTCTCCACTTCTTCCAGTCCTCCAACGCAGTTCAAAAAATTCTCTGGAGATTTGGGAAAGAAGCTAGAAAATACCATGTAAGATAGATAGAATTTCCTATACTCACTAAATATACCAGGTGAGCTTTCTGCACTCAGGTCTAGGTTTCATAATGTGAAAATGACTATGAATTTTCGTTTGTGAAAGAACGTTAAATATTCACAATGTCAACTAAAATGTATTTTTCTGAACCCCTAAATAAAATAAGTGTCTGCTATACTAATGGCCTTATACTATGGAAATGATGGGAATATGGGTCAGGCTTTGCTGAAGGAGCAAACAGAAGGCTCAGTTGTTGCAAGTGATACCATCTTACAGCAACAACAAACTTTAAGGCAAGGACTCCATCAGAGTCCCTTTGCACTGTGCTGGTAGTGTACAGGAACTATAAAACTGTCCTAAATAGGCAAGGGAGTATTTTTGAAGTGGGCAGTATGACCAGGCAATGAGATGTATATTACTATGTTGCTCTCCTCTGGCTTCTGAAATGGCTCCTTAGTGGACCTGTGATGTCTTGAATATTAAGTGTGCAATTTAAATCATCTTGTGCTCCTTAACAGTAGAATTATGTATTGTGCATTTACAGTTAATGTAAATACCATTTTCCTGGCCCTGTGATCTCATATGTTATCAACAGCTTCTGAACAAATGAAAGATGCCCAGATGCCTGCTAGGTGCCCAGGTCCAGAGCTGCAGCCTAGCACAAATACATCTGCCTTCCCATATAGTCTGGGTGCAGTCCTAGCTCTACCTTCAGAGTCAAATGTCTCGGAGAAGGCTATCAAATGCTGTTGTGAATGAAAGTGAGGGCTGAAGTTGTCTCTAAGCAACCTAAACCAATGGAAAGCTGAATTGAGGATGTCGTGTTTGTCCCAAGCAATCTGATCTGCTCACACGAGGAAATCATGTCTGCAGCAGGAAAACACCTTGAAAGCATTTTTCAGATTTATGAGGAAGGTGCTTCATTAGTTCTGTGGAAAATTCGTTTGCGCTCGAATCTGTATGAGATTTCAAAAATTATTAACCAGGAAAAAACCTAGCACTGACACACTAGGTGAGGTCTTCCATTTCCTCATACGTGCTTTTCCTTTCCTTCATTTTCTTGAACACGAAGTGTTACCATGTGGAGACAGGCACAATCCCGTCAGCTTTGGAGGGCCCCCACACTCCTTCCTGCCCTTCCCTGGGAGTTTTTCATGCAGGAACTTTGCTGAGTGTCCCAGGCTGGCTGACCTTCCAAGTCTCTCTGAGGTTGGAAGGCACAGTGTAAACTGAGGAGAGCTCTGGCCATCTTATACTTCAGGCAATATCCAAATATGCATGTGTATCTTCTATTGCTGGAAAAGAAAAATCTCACACTGTCCTGTTGGTAAACTGCCATTGGGGGCCTGCTGATCTGGCAACCTGTATTTTTCATGACAGGGAGTTCTCATGCATTTTATCAATTTAAGAGTAAAGAATCCTGGAGGTTGGTTGGGGTTTTTTACCTCCATTTTCCTTGTTTTGGCTTCCTAAAACCTCATTTTTTTTCAAAGGAAAGAGGGAGAGGTTCATGTTTCTGAGATCAACGGCACGATACAATAGCTTGGTTTTCTTCCCAGTGTATATTTGCTCTGTGGTATGGCAACGACTGCACAAAAGCTGGTTCCCAGCACTGCTGTTCCCCAGACCTTCCTTATTCTTGGCTGTCTCTCACTAAAACATATCATCTTAGTAGTCCCCAAAAAAGATAATATTCCCACTATTTCGGTTTTCATGTAACTGTATGAGGGGAGAGCCGTACATCAACAGTGAGAGGCTGTAGTTCTAGTGCTCAGGAAATATCACAAAGCAGAAATATTTACCTACATCACAGTAGTGCTCTGTCTTCATCACAGTAGCTTGGACTGGAGACCACAACATGGCACACATTCTCTTTCTTCTCAGTGGTATTAAGATCAGAAAGCAAAACATGAGCTTTAAAATGAAATTTTGGAGAGAGAGGATGAAGGTTGGTTTTCCATCTTCTGTCCTCATTTTCTCCACTTCATTATCTGAACACCAAAATCTTCTGTCCTCTGGCTGAAGGAAAGACTCTGCAGAACAGGGAGTTTCTACCACCATGTTATGCTTCTGATGCAGTACAAAGTTAGCTTTCAGTGAGACGTTATTAATGCTGTAACATTTGTGCTGCAGTCATCGATCAGCTATGGTGTGATTTTCTTAGCAATTTCCCCGTCAAGAAATCCCTGGATAATTTATGAAAACATGACATCATTGTGGTGCTTTTTGTTGCTTACGTGACATAATTGTTTTATTGCCAAGGATAAAATCAACATCAAAACACACCCATGGCTCTTTGCAAATTTTAGAGATAAATGTATGTTCATCTATGATTTTCATTTTACTAATATGTCTATAAAGGCAGATTTATTCCCTGGATGCTGTATGTGTTATGTCTCTAGCAGACCAGCAGTCTTACATTACATCTGTGAATTTGGATCCTGATTCATATTTTACATCTCACTAAATTTCAGGGCCTCTGGGAAAACCAAGGTTTGGGTTTTTCTGATGGCCATACCTGTTTCTCTTTTTAGGGAAATAACAGCTCCAAATCTATAGAAAATTAGATTTCCCAGCACATGGCTTAGTCTTCTTTCCAGTCTCCATGATAGTGGTATTTTGACCCTGGATTCTGCAGCTGTTATATTTCATAGCCTGGACAACATCAGTCATCCACCAGCTATCTTTATTTTGTTCTTGTTTTACTGGACTTGTTTGGATTTGAAGGTGAAAGGAGAACTTTCAAAAACCATCCAGTCTTTAACTTTATTATCCACCTTCACTTTTCATCTGGTACTTTCGTTTTTCATCAGGGGAGAGGTATAACATAAGTACCATCATATATAAAAAAAAGATTCAAAAAGTGCATGGCAGTGGTAACCTGTGATCTGAAAATGTGGAGTTATTTCCAAGGCAGTACCATTTACCTGGGCTGTTCGTAGCAGTAGGCAGAGATGTGCGGTGGCTGGGACTGAACTGGACAGCCTGCAGAAGCTACTGGTATTCACATGCTGGAAGAGAAAGTGGGATGAGGAACACCAGCCAAAAAGCTGCAGGGTAGATATCCCTGACAAAACCACACAGCAAACTCATAAATCAAACTTATCTCAGAGATCATACAAAGCGTGCTTAGTTCACAGGTTTCAAGATAAATTATTTCAGCTGTTTAATTTCGGTTTTGTTATTTCAAATTAATTCAAGCAAAGGTTTTAATCTGAGGATCACGCACTGTCAAATGAAAGCAAAACTTCACTTAGGTGGTTTCATATGAGATTGAATGTTTTCCGTTTTATAAAAGCACAGTGCTAAAAGTGTTTCTTTCTTAATACTCTGTTGCCCATAAAGTAACAAACGCAACTACGGTATTTCAAAGTTTATTGTTCTGGGTAGGCTTGGATAAAAGGCCATATTCAGACCAATAAATGTAATGTTGCTTTGCTCATTCAGAGCCATGAGATTCAACTGTATAATCTTTTCAGTTTACTACAGATGCTTTACTACAGAAGCTTTTAGTGTAGAAACACACCTTTATCTGTGAGGGTACATGGTTTGTTTCTGTAATGTTAACAATGACTTCCTTCTTTCTTGGAGTGATTATTACAGCTAGCTGTCACTGCTTCTGAATGCCAAAGCCTTCCCATCCTTCTTAAAAATTCTGCAGTGGGTATTATTCATTTAGTTTTTAATTATTAGCATTTATATCTGTTTTTATAGCTTTTGCATATCACTCAGCTGTTCAAAGGGAGTATTCCCATGCTTCTGGTCTGAAAAGCTTCTGTTTGAAGGCACCAGCAGCCCAGGGAATCCTCCCATACACTGTGGCCAATCCAAAGAGCTGACAATTGGGTTCTGCCAGTGCACATTAAACTGGTACCATTTTGGAGTCACTTTATCTATGATCTTAAAATAATGAACTCAAAAAATTATTTCAGTGTCTTTCCAACAAACTGCACTTGCTTTGGTCTCTCTGCTATTTCTTTTTATTCATATATGCTTTATTTGCTGTTACGGATTTGTCCTTTATGGCCTAATAGTCTATTTTCCAAATAAGTCAAAGGCTGTTGTGACTACTATGGCTAGGAATCTTCTGCAGAGGTTACTAGAGAGATAAAGTGCAATTACTGGCATTAGCTGGATAACATAAAAACTGTGTTAGATGACTTTTAGAGTATTTTTCAAATAAATTACTCAGCATCTCTCTACTCCCTACCTCAGTTTCTTTGTACTCAGAGAAACAGTTTGATCTGAGGCTTAAATGGAATGTAAACAAAATTTTAGTGACTTTCTTTCTCGGTTCCAGGATCAAAATCAAATTTCTTTTTTTTTTCTTAAATTGGCCTTTTTATGCATTTTTACATCTCCAAGGATTATCTTTTCGCCAAGTTTGATATCCACTGTTCTATCACTGTTCTGCTAGCTTCGTTTTTTCTCGTCTTCATCAACAGAAAGAGTCTGTTCACATTGTACATGTCCATGTTACATTTATGGGAGATCCAGGAACCTCAAAATGTACTGAACTATTAGCTACAAATGCTTATCATCTTCATTAAAATATCTTCATTAAAATACTTAAGACAGATTCTGGCAGTGCCTCTGCTGCAGAAACAGGTGCAGTGTTAAACTTTCTTTGTGTTAGAAATCAGAGAATCAACAAGTTGTGGGAGAGAGAGAAAGAACTTCTAAAAATTAAGACCTTCTATAAAACTGAAGTTTGCACTGTGTTACAACTCAAACAATCTGAATCTTCAGTTACATTTCTCTGTCCTGTGTATTTTTCATTTTCTATGGAGGTCGTATCTTGATGTACATTTTTGTATGATTAGGTCATTCTGCTATTTTCTCCCATATGGATTATTTGATATCTAGCCTTTGCTTACACTGCAGCATGAGTATAATTAAGTAAAAAATGTCAACCAACACAATTTCTTTTCAAAGCAGTCTGTCTTAGTTCCCCTGTTCACACAACTCCTTAGTTCCTTCCATTTGGTTTCCAATTTCCTCCAGCCCTTGAGTATCTTTATATCACATTATCATCTGCAGACTAGAAAACCCTTTCTGTATGACAGATATTTTGTTGTAGACATGCTATTTGACTTGAAAAGTTGAATAGTTTGTCTGATGTTTAACACAAGGTAAGTTTCTCCATGGGTATTTGTTCAGAGAAATGCATATCACATATTTGCACACATGTATAACAAATATTCATGTGAACTGAAATTATTCTACCTTTCACCACTAATTCTTTCTGCAATTTTCCCATCTCTCTTCATAATGAAATGTCTTCAAAACTTAAGTCTAAGTGATTTTTTAAAAAAATGTCTTTGTCTTTCTGGGTTGAAAATTTTTTGACCAGTTGCAGTTAGTGACTGAACTCGCAGAACAGCATACTGCCTATGTTTTGCTTCTTGTTTTCTTATAGCTTTTTTACCTAAGATAGATTGTTCTGTGGGATAGAATAGTACTCTGTGATGTCAGAATTAATTTTTTTTTTGTGTGGGTATTACTGCCTACTGTAGTTGCTGTGCCTGCATAATGAACTGCAAAAGCCCACTGTGTGAGTTCAGCGCAGGTCAGCAGAATTAGACTTTTTGTTGATGAAGTTTCACCAGTTTCCTGAAAGTAAGTTGGACTCACTTCAAATAGTAAGACCTTGTTGACTGTGGGGTTTTATTTTTAGGATTTTGTTCTTGAAGCACACCTGTAAGAGTAGTATATTCATGTAGCCTTGCCCTTTTTGCTTACTGTCATTTAGGTGGATCTAGTTATAAAAACTAAACCTGGCTAGAGTAAACATCAGCCATGGCCAATCTTCAATACATTCCTTTGTACTCACAAAGGAACCATCACAAGAAACACAAGATCAAAACTTGAAGTCTTTGTGTTACATTACATATATCCCAGGTGGTTTCATGTTCCTCAGAACAAAATCCACTTGGATTGCAGTGAAAGATGCTTGAGTATCTGGCCTATGTCAATGAAATGGTGTAGAACCCCATTCTTTCTTTCTTGAGCCACTAAGTATTATTTTTGCCTTCATAACAGGTAGCTCTTCAGCTTTTTTGTATGTCATGGAGAAAATT
This sequence comes from Actenoides lindsayi, assembly GCA_025331215.1. Classification (NCBI taxonomy): domain Eukaryota; kingdom Metazoa; phylum Chordata; class Aves; order Coraciiformes; family Alcedinidae; genus Actenoides; species Actenoides lindsayi. The sequence continues at coordinate 14,217 of WTSP01022614.1, forward strand.
TTTCAAAGGAAAGATCCTAGTCAGATGCTAACTTCATCATTTTCATTATTACTTTTATCACTCTATGACATTTCAATATCAATTTGAAATGTTTTGTAACCTTGTGTAATATCTTTCAAAGGAGACAAATTGAAAATTAAGTATTAATTTTGTAAAAATGCCTTGAAATGTTTTAATAGATTTGGATAAATGCTATTGTTTCTACCTGGCTGCTTTCAGTGGCCCCAGTGTTATAAAGGGAACAAATGTTGAAGCCTTTTTCACAAGTCCTTGAATGCCAAATCAGATTAGGTAGCAAAAAATTGTACATGTATTGCACTGTATGTTATCTCTGGTACATAAAGATATAGTAGAAGAGAACGTGTACTTCAAGTCTGTACTTCGAGTCTATATAGCAATGGTTTCCTGAATGGGTGAAATGATATCTACAGAAGCATATGGTACTTCAAAATTTCCACTCTGCTATGTCCGAGTCCTTTGTGGACATTGATAGGAGGATGGGGAAAGACAAATTTAAGTGCCACTCAGGATAGGATGTGGAAAACACTGTTTAATATTAGAGTTTAAGAGAGTTTTTGAGTTCAGGATACTCTAACATAAAAAAGTAGGAGATGTAGTACAAAGCTGGTAGAAAGGTGCAAGCCAGCAACATGTAGAAGAAAAAAAATAATGTCTAAGAGGAATTGGTTCAGAAATGTCGTTTATTGTGCCTAGTTAACTTACTAGTGCTTTGAAAATCTGAAAGATGTGTGATGCACACCATCAAATAGGGGATTTCTTAGATTACAGTTGTATGCTAATTACTAACTTTAGGTGGTGGTTTGTCTGAAGCAGTAAATGATCCTAGACTTTTTGTCTTAGCAAGAAAAAAATCTTACCACTAAAATGTTGGGGACTGTTAGTCACCAGTGCAGGAATTGCCACTTTTCTAAACCTTGAATAGAAATGAATTCAATAAAAAGAGACATAATGGCAGATTTATAAAAGCAACGTTCCTTTACATAATGGATTTTCTATTCTAATGTTTCTTTACTGTAATCCTTTAAAATTATGCAAAAAATTTATTATTTAAGTGATAGTAAAGAATTCATTAAAAGATTAATAGTTCTGGTTTACCAATTCGCTTACCAGGTCACTTAATTATTTAGTTCATTAATTCTGTAAATGTCAGACTTACTATGAACTCTAGTGATTTGCATAAATAAGGTTATAGTTCTATGAGCAATTGTCATCTAATAACTTCAAACAAGAATTTGGCAGTATTGTTACATTTCAAATGAAAGAAGGTGTCTGTGTCTACACAGACACACATACATATAAAGATGGGACAACTAATCTAGCTAATTGATCTATCAGCATTAAGAATGTCTGGGGGGGGTGTGGAATATTTTCTTCCAAAACATCAAGTAGATAGCCTCTGAATTAAACTATATGAGTGGGACTTATTTTAGGAGACATATTTCCTATTAAAAATAAATTTAAAAAATCAGTCTTTGAAGGAAATACAAAGTCTTTTAAAGTTTATTTACTTATTTATTAAAAAGTATTACTCATTGGAATAATGAGATAATGGTTCATTGCATTGATCAAAAGGATTCTGGTACTTAGGTAACATTTCATGTAAAACAAACATTTACACTATGCTATGTGATCACAATGTTAGAACTTACATATGTACATTTGTATGCATATATACACACACATATATATGTGTGTAAACATGTGTAGAGGTACAGAAGAAATACTTGTAAGAACACTGGAGTTAGTCTAAGTAGCCGTTAGCTGTTCTTTAATCTTCAGTGGTAGCCATCAAGGCAAGACATTGTACAGTATGACACGATGAACCTTCCTTTTGCATAGGTGAAGTTTTCCATTCACTTGGTAAGCCTGAGTGGAGAACATCAATAGCTCGTCATTATGCACCATGTAAAATAATTTGATGCCCTATGATGCATACAGGCTAAGTAAGGCCATCTTAAATAATTTTTATTGTGGAATGATTTCTTCCATTACAGATTCTATGCGCTGTAAAATAGCATGGGGCCGTAACAGTCACAAGCCAGTGTGTACCCATGTATCTTGCTGCAGTGAATGGTTAAATGTGAAAATGAATTCTTTCTGGCAGGCTAAACTCACGGCCCTCTGTATTAGTGGCATCTGCTCTGGCATGTGAATCAGCTTTGCTCTTAGTGGGTGCATACCAAGCAAGTTTCTAGGGGAAAATACATAATCTGTTCAGACCCACTCCCACAGCCCCCAAGAGTGGATCCATTAAGTACAATTAGTCTTGTAATTAAGGGCCACAGTATTAAGCCCTTTGAGCATTATTTATTTTTTTTTCTTTTTGACAACACAGAATCAATCTTGTGACAACTTCCCTGACTACAATCTTAGATCTCGATAAACAACGCTTGAGGATTATAACTAAGATGATGTGAAAGCCAGAAAAGCATGAGATGCTCTTACACCAGTTAAACTCCTTCAGATCTGTGAAGTAAATAGGTATAAGTAGAAGGAGAATAAGTCAGTGTTACCTGTAAAGGTAACAAAGGAGGTATAAAGGTGTAAACATGTGAGCTTTGGAGACAAGAATCTTTCGGTATTTTCACCGAAGATATTTGCATGTGTTGGATATTTCCTGCTGGAATAAATTGCATCTTTTGCAGTGTCAATGGTTTTGGGATTACCAGTATGAGTTTTTGTATGATTTTGGGAAATGTTTGATAGTTGTAGGACAAAGGAATGTAGATAGGAGTTTTGTGGACTATTCTGATACTATGTGATATCCTGGAATCATCTGTATGTGTTTATGGACTGAGAAGTAGGGACTGGGCTGGTTTCGGTGACTTTGGGACACAGATGGGCCATAAAACTCCTGTGTGCTTTAAAAAGTGTTATTATGTTAAAATGGGATCTTTAAAAGGAACTAGCTGAACAGAAAAAAATCTGTGTAATGTCATCTAATGCGAATCACCACAGCACTGGCTCTGAATAGGGCCCAGAATCTATAGGCATTCAATAATCTTTGCAGACAAACCAAAGTGATCCTCAAATAATGGCAGATGTCCCATAATCTGATCCTGTTTTACTTACAGCTGAAAGGTCAAGTTTTGTCTGGAGGTGCACAATAGTTACGAAAATATTTTTACTAGCTCTGAAACCTTTTGGGGAAAAGAACACAAACCCAACCCTATTCAAAAGTACTTAAAATGTTCAAACATGGTTACTTACAAAATACTACAGCCAAAATAGTTTTAAATTTGCTGCCATATTTCATAGTTTAATAAATAAATTTTTTTTCTTAATTGGGCACTTGCTTAAAAAACAAGACAAAACAAAAACCTGAAAAACATTAGTGTGATAAAGAAAAACCTTTGTGATGTTACATTAAAATCCTGCAAACCTGAGGATTGGGTCCAACCTTAAGTTATGTTACAACAAATCTGAAGATCCTGTACAAATCCACCACAACAGCAGATTGTAAAAATCACCACAAAATCTGACACAAAATGACAGCATTGGCGGTCTTGCTTGAGCTCCTGGTGCTTCAGTTCTTCCTGCATGTTGTATCTGTGCTATCAAGGACGTGCTTTATGTAATTATATGAACAGCAATAAATCTGGTCAAATAGGCCTGAGTTTGTTAATGTCTGATTTAAAATTAAAACATCTGTTTTTCCTCAGTTCCTCAGTTATTAGTGAAAAGGCAAGTAGAAAGTTGGGCTGACAGCAACCTCCCCTATTTAGATGAGAGGACACAAGTTAGGTGGGATTGTTGCAAAAAGATACCAGCTGACAATTCCCAGGTGAGTTTACTGGTGAGTAGTGCCTCAGTTCAACTTTGTGATTTGTCATTTTCCCACATGATTTGAGTAATGACATGAATACTGCAAACAGAATGGCAGAATACACTGCCAAATCTTAATCAGCTCAAACTGGTTGCTGTGATGTTCTACTGTTAATAAGCATTAACTTTCTGACTTTACAGAGTTCGCACATGCAGAAACATTCTAAATTTTTCTGACCCCTACAGCACATAACAACAGCAGAATTGTACTTAGATCTGTAACTGTTTGTGGTATATTGGCTTTAAGCATGGCAAGGACTGAGGTGATACTGCACATTCAAGAAGAGAAGTAGTCCAGATACGGAGACTGCAAGACAGCCTCCTAGCTGTTTGCAGATGCAGATGGTTTGGGTTGGAGGCTGCAGCTGAAAATGAAGTGTGGCTGGATGCAGCTTCTAAATATCAGGCCAGAACTCCAGCTGATGTATACTGGCACAGCTCCGCTGAAGTAGTTATGGTAGTTTATGCCAATTAGGCTCTTGCTCAAGAGCTTTTCTGATATGCTAACTTGGTGTTGTTGGCATTTGTTTTATTACTCTTGTGATCTAGATAAGATACTTCTGACTTCTTAAAAATGCAGTTTTAGTCTTCCTGATGTAGGGGTTGTTTGTACATGTGACATTATCTAAGCAAAAAAAAGCTGTCAAAACAAAAATGCCACTTCAGTGTAGGAGAAATCTCACACAGTCAATTTATGTTGAATTATCCAGCTGTGTTGCAAAAAATAGTAGTGTTTGGATTAAGTGAATTGTTATTTATAGGGTGTATTTTGAAATATGGTGTATTTTGAAGGTGATGGATAACAACATTTCATCAGCTTTTTATTACTGAAAAATTTGGGGATTTCCTAATGACTGTTACTAGCCAATGAGTAGATATTCTTCACTGCCTACTGGTCAGTAGATTATTATGGAACTAGACTTCCATTTATTTCAGAAATGTAGATTATGTCAAAATTCTGTCTCCTCTGTTACTGGGATTAGTATTAGGTGTTTCTGAAGACCAACCACCTAGGCTTCCTGATTCTAATAGTACTTTGAAACGTGAAGATTTAATAAAGCTTGTAAATTATGCAGTACACAAACTTCAATATTATAAATTAAAAATTGAGACCATTTATAATTCTATAAATGTCTGTATGCTAACTGTTTACCTTTTGTTCTATATTGTGTAAAACATTTATCTCCTTGACACATATTTTGGGTTGTTTCAATGAAAGGATTTTAATTTTTTTTACTGTGAAAACTGAAACTTGAAGCAAAAATTTTTTATTCTGAGGAACTGGAAATATCTGACATATTCAAATCTATTTGGAATGATAGAGATATAGCACTACAAAATAATCACAGAATTAGTATTCAGCCTGTGACTATTCAGACTATTGCTCAGATAAAATGACTAAAACAAATCTGAAAGTTCTGTGAAAAAACATCCAAGGCTGTGAAAGTCTAAGTACAGGGGACATATTTTGTAGTATCTATTCCCCATCTTTCTATGGTTTAATCAAATACCATGTTAATAACTCTGATACTGTAAGACCTTTTACTAGCTTGCTCTGATGCTTTTCTGTCAAGGGCTAACTAATAGTTTTAGCTCTCCAAAGAACAACATAACAAAGATAAGGCAAATGCCAGGAAATGTATTCATTAAATAGTCAAGAGAATGCCAAGGACAAGCTCACTGTATAATGTGTTAGGAGAACATCAATATTTGAGAAAAGGAAGATGCTGCTTTGGTATAACATATTTGTGAAAACTGGAATAAGCATGTTTTAAGCAAGGCTTGTCTTTAATTATTGTCTGAGTTTCACATAAAGTCTGCTTCATCAACTGGATAAATATTTGACTGCTGTTCAGTAAATTGCATTAGTTTACTTTAACTGTATGCTCAGCCTTATTCAGGCATCCTACATTAGGCAATGTAGTGTGTAATGCATCTCTGCAGGTGACCAGAGCTATTCTCTGTATGAGGTAAATTAAAACTCATATTTTAAAAATTAAACATTCTTGCACTTCATGATTTCAATATTTAATTATAACCTGTGTCAGGGCCTAATCTCTGACTGAGTCAGGCATGAAATTAATCAAAAACGAGGCAAAAGCTTAGCAGTTCTACTGCACTGTAAAAATAATTTTTTCAGCAATTCTATGATTCTTACAGAAGTTTTATGAGATAGATGCTGGTGAGCATGTAGTTAGGGAAACTGTTAAACTGTTAGTAAGTAGTCAAAATAATGATGATTTTTGTTAGTTGCCTTGAAAAAAACCCAGCAGAACAGTTTACTGCTGAGATGTGAGTGCACTGAGGATGTTGTAACATTAAGATGTGATCAGACGAGGAAAGAAATCTTTGACTCTTTCTACATTTGAGGAAGAAACCCCAACTACATTAAAAAAAGCACAGCTTTGACATTCTCATGGAAGTTGCATCAGGCTACTAATATAGGAGTAGATTATTTTATGTGAAGTTAAGTATATTGCAGCTATAGAGAGTTCAACTATATTTTAATTTGCAAAGTCCTTGTGCAAACTCATTTGCTGTAAATGAAATATTTGTAGTTACATTTCTCGACTGATCAATGAGTTTCTTTTTCACTGTGCATAAACCGTATCTTTCCCCACTTTTAATTTGCTTTGTTAAACTCAGTAAGTTCAATGCCAAACTTTGTAGCTGAGAAACACAGGAAACGGGTGAAGTGCTGAAAAAGGTTAAAAAAAAGTTCTTGAAATTTCATAGAGTTCAAGGTTTTTCTGCAAAGTCATGAGATTGTGCTTTTGCTTTACATAAAAAACATAGGTTGGGTCGGGTTTGGTTTATTTTGATGGGTTTGTGTATTTTTGTGGCCTCAGCACTTCCTGAAATGAATCATCCAGAAAAACGGGAAGTGAAGATGTGGCAAACAATAGTGGAAAAATTCCCAAATGGGGTCCTAAAAGCTGACTGAACTCCTTTTGGTATAATAATGTGAAGTGTATATATATATGTTTGAACATACAGTGTAAATGGTAACTTTCTTCCCTCCTGGCACAAAGCCGCCTGGCTTCTGAAAGTAGTCAGGTAACAGGACTGGCAATTATTTTATTTAGCTCAGCTCTACATTCTGCTCAGACAAAGGCTGCCTTTGTGATTTTAGGCTAATCATGTGTAACCTCCTTAGTTTCACCTGTTGTAAAACAGTTCACATTGCTAATGGTTTGTCTGAGAATTAGGAAGGTGTTTGGCATATGAAAATTTCTTATTATTGCTGGAAGAAAGATTTGGAAGGTGGTAGCTGAGCACAAATTTAACTGCTGGCTTGCTTATTTGAAAAAAGGAGCCATTCTAGCAGGCACAGATCTTGAAGTGGTGCATTATAAAAAGAAATATTTTTTCCCCCAGAATTTATGCATATAAGCCTGCTCTCCAAAATGACACAGAGCAAGTCTAGCCCTTGGTGATAGTTCAAGACCCACCAATTTACACCCTCTTTGTTCTTTCGTTAAGATTATTCCTTAGCCCTGCAAACACACTGGATTTCATCACTAAGAATATTTTACACCCATTAAAGAACCCTGGCTAGTTGCATTTAGAAATCTACCTGGCTTTGCCTAGCCAATCTGGTGTTCTCAGGGAAAGCCTTGTGCTCCCGAGATGTACACAGTATGAGATAGCTGGTGTTGGTATTGTGCCACTATCACTGTTCCATTCCCTCCCAAATAAAGTAAGTAAATGCAAACTAAATAATTTCCTCCTCTATTCAATGTCCAATCCAGTTGTCCTTGGGAAGCCAAATTTTGTGAGGGGTGTGATGACTTACCAGATGGGACTTACCAGGCCTATCTCTGTCTTATTGCCTGGGCTTAACTGAATGATACCACCTAAACAGAATTTGCAGTCATTAACATACCTTATGGTGAATCTACCAAATACTTTAATGCCACATACTCATCCTTTATAAATAATTTAACTTTATGATAACATTTCAAAAATATATAGAAATCCTGCATGAAAAACAAGCTATGTGATTTAATGCATTGGTAAAATAAATTATTACAAAGTATATTTGTTTTTAATAATGTTGGACAGCTTCCATTATGTGACATGAATATTACATTTAGTCATTGAGCTGAATCTGTTAAGAAAGGTTTAGCAGATTTTCAGAGTATATTTTTAGTAGACTGTATACAGTATAGAAATTCAGAAGCTTGTTTTTCAGTTGATTTATGAACATTTTGATTACATTAATATATTTTTCTGATTTCCTTTTGGCTTTCTTGTGTTCTTTGAGATCTGAAGTTTCTGTTGTGCTTTTTGTTACAGTATAAAATCTGTTTCTTTATAGGTGTCTAATGTGTATTGAAAGCAAATGATTTAAAGCAGTTTGGTGGGATTATACTAGCCAGTGTAACTGTTGTTGTCACTCAAGCACCTCCCAGGTTTTCCTTGGAGGTGCCTCAGCTATTGATGAAGCAGAGTCCACACAAACTCTTCAAAATCAGAACCACACATCTCATGCATGTTGCTCCCTTTTCCATGTAGGGGGAGAAAGATTTAGATCCAGTTCTTATCCCAGAGAAAAGATATTTCTCCAATACACCACATAAAAATACCAGTTAGGACAGGCCCAGCTTTTAAGTGAACTCAAACAGTTTATTGTTTTTTAAATAATGAACGTTATCATTTGTCACTAACTTTTTTAGAGTTAAATTGATATGCTGAGGAGTTATTGCAGAGTATGTGTGGTTGCCTTACACAACTGAAGGTTGGTGAGCCTTACAGAATTACATTTCTTAAAATGTATTTTAACTTTTTTTTTCTGATTTTGAATTATGTATAATACACTACTCCAAATGACAGCTGCTTTGCTTATAAAACAAGTTTTATGACAACAAGCATATTGTTGTGCAGTAGAAGGTAGATGAAAAAGTAACCACTCTCTTTTTCATAGACTTCAAAAAGGCTTTTCTTAGCAGCCTGAGAGTTATTTGGTGTAACACCCTATTTACTGGGAAACATCAATAATTTCCCAATGTTTTAATTCTAATAATGGTGTAAAACCATTACAGTTTTAGGAGTTCTGTATCACTCATTGCTCTAGAGGTTTTCTAAATATTTTCATTATCTGATAGAAAATGGCTTTCTGCTCAGTATACCATACAAATCTGACCATGAAGTTACTTACTAGTGTAAGTGAAAGGTGTTGGTCTGTGCTTTTATTGCCCTATTTATGGAATGATTGCTAAACCCAACAGTACCTTATAACCTCATGAATAAATCATGGAATCAGTCACTGTATTTATAAAAATGTCTGATACTTCTTTCCAGTTTCCAGCATTTGAACATCTTTGGGTGACTGAAATATATAATTACTAAATGGTGAGCAAATAAAGTTATCAGAGCTTGATTTTGTGGCACAAAATGCTTGCAAGCAAGGGGTCAGTTGAATTCAGGAACTCTGAATGTCAAAGCCAATTCATCTGTTTACACATACATACATACACAGATACTTACATTCATATTTTTGTGTCTGGCTGGCTGGGAAGGAGTTTATAGATCTTTTTGAACGTAGAGACAGTCTTGTACTGAGAAGCAACAATCTTACGTTTGAAGTTGTATGACAGTACTGTAGCTCCTACCTAACCCTCCCCTTCCTGTGCAGTCGTTTGAACTGGAGGACATGAAGTTTTTATGCAAGAACAGAGTGGGCAGCTCCTTAGGCAGACTGCTGGAGCAGCAAAGTAGTTCCACCACGAGGCAGTGACAACATTGCTGACTGCACACCTGGTCCCACTACATGCTGGCTCTGCTGCCATCCCCCAGCTCCATTCCACCCCGTGGTCTCAGGGGATGGAAACCAGCAGTCATTCAGTAGGGCTGCTGCTCAGCAGTACTGCACTGAGTCCATGTTCTTCTTGTCCTGTTGAACCTATAACCTGTCTCCATCTGAGGCTCAAGAGAGTAGATCTTCTTCCTAACATGCAAAGGAAGAATCAGAACCATGGCATATATGTTGAGAAATCTAATGCTGCTGCCAGATCCTGAAAGCTTTATCATGCTCCCCTCAACACTTACAGTGATTTCCCATTGCATGGCTGAGTACTGCAAGAAAATGACTACAGCAACAAATCTCATTAGATGCCATACAAACGTAATGCTGCATCAATATCCCATAGACTCACACATTTGCTCTAAGCTGTGTTTTGTGCCTTTTATTTAAAATTCCATCATCCCTGTTGATGACATTATTAACACGCTCCAGACAACTGTGGCAATGAATGACAACGTCTCAATTTAAAACAAACTGTCAGTGCTACATCTAGAAGGCAACCCTTGAACATGCAGTGGTCTTGGGAGTCTCACTGTGCCTGGACTTGCTAGTGAGTCCTGCAGGCATTTGGAAAGATGCTGTAAGTGGTGTCGTTGGCACTTACATAAAATCATAGAATTATAGAAACATAGAATACTTTGGGTTGGAAGGGACCCCTAAAGGTCATCTAGCACAATCCCCCTGTAGAGAGCAGGGACATCTGCAACTATATCACATATCTCAGAGACCTGTCCAACCTGACCTTGAATGTTTCCAGGGATGGGGCATCTACTACCCCACTGGGCAACCAGCTCCAGTGTTTCACCACACTCATTGTAAAAAAAATTTCTTCCTTGTACCGAGTCTAAATCTACCTTCCTTTAGTTTCAAATCATTACCATCATCCTGTTGCAACAGGCCCTGCTAAAAAGACTGTCCCCATCTTTCTTATAGGCCTCAGGTACTGAAAGACCACCATAAGGTCTCCCTGTAGCCTTTTATTCTCCAGGCTGAACAAACCCAACTTTCTCAGCCTGTCATCATCAAAGAGGTATTACAGCCCTCTGATCATTTTTGTGGCCCTCCTCTGAACCTATTCCTACAGTTTCATGTTCTTCTTGTGCTGAGGACTTCAGATCTGGACACAGTACCCTAGATGAGATCCCACCAGAGTGGAGCTGAGTGGCAGAACCACCTTCCTTGACCTGCTGGCCACATTTCTTTTGATGTGGCCCAGGATATGATTGGGCCTTATGGACTGTGAGCACACATTGCCCCCTCATGTCCAGCTTTTCTTTCACCAGTACACCTAAGTCCTTCTCTGCAGGGCTGCTCTCAATCCCATAATACCCCAGCCTGTATTGGTACCAAGGGTTGCCCTAACCCAGGCCTTGTTGAACCTCATGAGGTTTGCATGGTCCAACATCTCCAGCTTGTCCAGGTCCCTCTGGATGGCATCCTGAAAACTATGGGAATGTTGATCCCAATTCAGCTCCTTCACACAGCTGGGCCAAAACCCTGTTGACTCTCCTGTGCCTAGTGGCAGTTTAAAAAGCTGATTTCATTTATTGAAAGCAAGTAAAAAAATCTCTTAACAGGGACTCTGTCTACATGTTGCTTTTAATGCAAAAGTCTGTAGCTGTTAAGCCTTTGTTATATTTATGTGTGGTATATATTTGGCTGTAAATAGTCCGGTAATGTAAATAGGGAAATGATAAATTAGCTTTCATTTCAATGTAGTGAAAGTTTAGATGATTTACCTTGAAAGAAGTGTAAACATTTCCATGCAAATTGGGTCAACCTGGGACTCATTTGAAAAGGATATGGGAACGTTTATTTCTTTGAATGTCAAAGATATCTAACCTAACAAAATGTAGAATCAGTGCTTCTGACAGGCACAGACTGTTCCTTGGAGATCTTGTGAATAGTTTCTCTCTGTCTGACTTGCCAAGTATAATTCCTTATCTATTTCTCGCATTTGCTGCATTGTTTCACTCCTTGTGGAACACTTGTTCCAATACTATTTTGAATTGTCTTCTGTACAATTTTATTGTATATTTCAGGTGCCTGAAAGTAAAAACTAAATCACCAGGACACACCTTTTAACATATGAAAGGCTGGACATATGGAAAGCCAGCTATATCCTGGGCTGCATCAAAAGATACGTGTCCAACAGGACAAGGAAGGTGATTCTCCCCCTCTGCTCTTCTCTCCTGAGACCTCACCTGGAGTACTGTGTTCACCTCTGGTACCCCCAACACAAGGATATGGACCTGTTGGAACAGGTCCAGAGGAGGGCTACAAAGATGGTCAAAAGGCTGGAACGTGTTATCTATGAGGACAGGCTGAGAGAGTTGGGTTTGTTTAGCCTGGAAAAGAGAAAGCTCTGAACCTCACTGCGACCTTCCAGTATCTGAAAGGGACCTACAAGAAAGCTGGGGAGGGACTTTGTACAAGGGCTTGTAGTGGTAGGATGAGGGGTAATGGCTTAAAACTGGAAGAGAGTAGATTTAGATTAGGAACTAGGAAGAAGTTCTTCACTACGAGGGTGGTGAGACACAGGAACAGGATTCCCAAGGAAGCTGTGGATGCCACCTCCCTGGATGTGTTCAAGGACAGCTTGGATGGGGCTTTGAGCAACCTGGTCTAGCAGGAGACGTCTCTGCCCATGGCAGGGGGGTTGGAACTAGACGATCTTTAAGCTCCCTTCCAACCCAAACCATTCTATGATTGTATGACTGTATGATTCTATGATGATATATATATATGTACAGTGCTGAAATTGGATACACAAATAGATAACCGAAACTCGTACTTTCATATCATGATGGTTCTTTGTACTTCTGGCATATTTTCAGTCTTTTTCAGACCTGAACTTTTGTCTTTGTAAGTAAACCAGGTAGAAATTCAGGGAAAAGTCCACATTTTCCATAATTTTCCCTCCTCGGCACTCTAATATTAAATCTAATGACTAATTGGTTTTGGAAGCATTGGCAGCATTCATCCTCCACCTTCTGGTATCCTTTCACTGGCAATTTCTGTGCTGTGAGCACTTTTAAATAGTTCCTGATACATGAAAACAAAATGGGCTCAAAATGTAGACAGTTGAAATTGTATGAAAAGGGAGTTTTTCTCATATATAACGTTATCAAAGCATCTGGAATGTATAAAAGTCACTTCTCAAGTAACCGTAGTAGTATATATAAGTAAAAATATAATTTTCTATGTAAATGAGGAAAACAAACTTACTGGTAGTCTCAAGCTTATTCTCAGATAACTGGAAATCCATTTTCACTTAGATAATTTCAATTACTTGAAACATTCTGTGAATATTTGGAGGGTAGAATCAGTATGAGAGGCAAATACATTTTTCTGAGAGTTCTTCCTTATTACTGTCTTTCATCTCATATAAAATATCTATTGACAAAGGGAAAGCATTATTCAGAAACCAAGAATAGTTTATACTGCATTTATCTTAAAAGAAAGTACCATTGGGTGACTATATGAAATGAATATCAATCTTTTGTTATTAGTTTCTTCCTATGCTAGTGTCCACATCATGTGGACAGCCTATTACATTTTTTTGGCCTGTTTGCCACCTGTATCTGTAGTGTCAGTGGAAAGATACTAAAATGAATTAACTTAGGGGCTAAACAAATCTGTCTCCAGTTCAGATTTAAGATGTATTGGCAAGGTAACTTGGGTGAGCTCCCAGAAGCAAATAGACAGTATGTCTGTCATATGAGGAAAAAAAAGACACAGAAGATCTGAGTTTCAGAGCAGCATCGGGGGCAATATTTGAATACTTCGGTATAGGGTTGCAGTCTTTCAGGAGGAATTTTTTGCCTTATGGAAATACAGATTCATGATCAGGTTATCTCACCTGCAGTCAGTCTGATTTATTCTCCTCTGAATGTGGATGTAGAGCTATGTGATTACATTAGGCTATCTGAGTTCCCCAAGAGTATTCAACCTCATGATTGAAAAATTGTTTTCTATGAGTTTAACTGGTTTTCTCATATTTACGGTTAACAGAAAGCCAAAAATGTAGTTGTTTTCCTAATATGTCTTGTTACTTTGCTCTCAAAATTTATAATTCAGATTCACTTCAAGTAGCAAAAATTAAAATATGCATTCATGTGACTGAAAGAACATTAAAACTTCCATTACCCATGGTTTCTGGGAGTGATGGCAATCTACAAAACAAAGTTACTATGATATGATGTGGTAATTAATTTCACATATCAAGAACGTTCAATGAATAGCTTCATAGAGAAGCACTTTTACATCTCTTCAGCTATGTCTTCTTGCAATATTTCTGTGGTGACTACAACAATCACGTTTGAAAAAAAGGTTCTAAGGAAGAGCCTGTAATGTGTGTTTAGTTGTTAATGAAGTGACACTGCAATACATGTGAAGGATTAGGCTGAAAAATGTAAATTGGCATGAAATAGTATTTAGAGTGTGCAGCAGTCCATCGTATTTGCTTCAGTTTAACTTATGTTTGGTCCATCTTTATTTGACAATCTCTGCGAGTAACTTGTTTGTCACAAAGAAGTGGTGTCTTCATTAGACCAACAGCCCTCTGGAGCCAGTGGATGCTGCCATCCCTAGCATGTGGTGCTCAGGCACATAATAGCAGCCTCTCTCTTACTGTGTCAGTGGCTGCCTCCCTTTGCTGCATGATTGCTTGCAGCATTTTATGCCTTTTATTTTTCTCTATCAAGTCAACCAAGACAGGTTTATAGACTGGACAAAACCTGACTCTACACATAAAAAACATGAAGCAGAATTAGGCAGTTTTGTCAGTGGCCTCCAACTGGTTCCATTTATCAGCCAAATAGTAAGCAAGTAATGTGTCATGGGCAATATTTTGCTGTTGGCTTTGGTTTTACTTTTTTTAATATATAATGGCATGAAGCATGCCAGAAGACCTTACTGTCTGCCAGACTGGGAATTAGTGATCTAATGGCTATAACAGAGAATTCAGAAACTGGACATCTGGTGCTTCTTCCTACTGTTTTCACTGGCTTTCTGTATGATCTTAAGTAGATAATTTCTCTCCTATCTGGCTTAATTAACTCACCTTCTATAGTATAAAGATATTCATTCCTACCCATCTTGGCCTAAATATCAATTATTATTATTACACTGTGACTTTGTATGAATGTGTATTTAATAAGTAAGGGGTATTTCATAAATAAAATTATTTGAATGCTTTTCTTTTGTTTTGTGCTATGTCAGTTAGATGCTCTCTTCAAATCTGAACATGGTTGATTGTCTCCTATATCTTAAATGATTCTTCTGTCTGACTTAATCAAAAAGAGTTGTTTCAATGATGATTAGAACTACTTCATTTATCTCTAATAGGACCATTTTTAAGATTGGAAAAGCTGTCAGTCCCTCTTCCGTGCAATCAAACAACCTTTATCTGCCATTTGGTATCACAAGTAGCAGATTTCTTTATGCCCAGAATGCACCCAGTCTCTCTCAGTACAAGAAAGGAAATTTTATTCTTTTCCTCTATTTTCTCTGCTTCATTTTCACCGAATGAATGGGTGGGATATGCCCTTGTTCTTACAGAGTGTGATGTTCTAACACCTGAACTTTATCCCTTGTATTTCCAAATGATTGGATGATTTCTTCTGTTCTAGTAAAATTGGACAGTGTACTCTCATTTTCATAATACCATGATACAGACTGGCAAATAAACCACAGGATGTTGTGGGTTTTTTTCTATTTCAAAGTGCCAAGATCATCAGAAACTCAGTAAAGAGACTTTGCAAGTGGGTTAAGAACATTTTTCAGACGGTTTCCTTGGGAAGATAAAAGTAACACCCATTTTTTTCATTTGGCTGTGGGTGGCCAATTATGAAGACCTGTCTTTGGATGAAAGAAATAGGGAGAATGAGGCACTTGTCTACTTAAATCTACTTTATACAGAAATATTGTGCTATGTGGATCCTCACCCCAAATAGCTGTTCACTAGCTATGCGAGCATCTAAGCTTCAGCCAGTAATCTGGGTAGGGTGCTGAGTCCAGACACTTGCCACCTGCCTAAATACCAACAAAATTTTCTAGTTTGAGTCCAAAACACAGGTTCAAATATCAGAAGTGTTCTCACACCTTACAAGAATTGGATGCTGTAACAGAAAATAGCTGGAAAGAGACACTGGCTTGGCATGTGTCTCAATACACAGACCAGGACCTCATTAAGATGCTGCAATTAGAGTACTTTGAAACAGGAATCTGAAGCCAAATCCTTTGCATGTAATGTGGGAATCAGGCTTCTCAAAAAGGATGTAGAGCTTCCTCAATATTTCCTGTTAACACTATTAAATGTTCTATTAAATAACTACATGTGAATTAGGATAAAGGTTAAGGGAGAAGCAAGAAAGGACACTCTCCTGGGACACAGGAAACTTATACTCACATACCTGTTCCAAAGCAAGATTTATTATTTATATGAAATGTAAGTCAATTGAGAGACTGTTGTTCACCTAGTAACTGTCAGATAAACATACCAAAAGTGGGAAGACTGAGTAGGAGACAAATACAGTAATGTTGTCACTTCAAGCCCTGTGACACTGCATCTGCTTGTTCAGTAGGTAATTTCCTTTTGATAAAATAAATGGTGAAAAATAAGTCTTTTCATATTACCCATTTAAACTGGAAATGATTTCTCCCCATTCTGCTTTTGAAACCAAGTAGAATGTCATCCCAGTATTGCATGGAGAGGCAGCAGGAGATGTGATGTAGTAAACTAATTTCATTCTTCTAATTTAGATTTAGTTGAAACCCCTTATTGTGGAACCAGCACTCCCAGTGAGTAATCAGGGAAAGACGGTTTACCTTTGAGTTTATACCAGTACGGCTTAGGCTGAGTAAATGCTAGGTGTGCAGAGTATCATCTAATTGTCTAGTTTTCCCTACAGGGGTCTATCCCTGTTAGACGAATGCTGTGCCAGCCCAGCAATGGCTTGAACCTAACTTGGGTAATAAGTGCACATGAAATTTAGTAGCTCAGCAGAACCCAAAGCTTTTGACAATCAAATGGTTAACCCTTTCACAGATCTGTTTCTTGGGAATTGAATAAATGAGGGTATTGTAATGTAAAGAACATTTGTTGGCTGAAGGCCACCATGAGGGAGATTAGTGGGGGGTATTAAAGATGAAATTATAAAGTCTCAGTGAAAGAGATTCAGTTGAATTCAATGATAAATGACAGTGAAAGGAAGAGAGGGATATTTCTGAGATGAGCTGTATTTCCCTAAAGAAAAATACTTGTGAGATCAGATTTTTAAAGAAGGAGTATTCTTTTTTTATTATTGAAAAGGTTAGATTATATCATTTTTGAGAGCTCTGTTCTACTGAATGTAATAAAAATTGACATGAAGTGTTTTAAGTTTGTTGATAATTCCATACTATTCTGACCCACTTTATCTGAATATCTTAAAATTCAATTTCACTTGTAGAAGGTATTCTCATATTATCCTGCTATATAGGCTACAAAAGGCTGGTAAATCCATAGATGTTCACGACCACTCATGCAGAAATGAAATATTTAACTACAAGGGTATCTTGTATTTCAGAAGTTATTTGCTGACACTTCATTCTCTGATCCTTGTAGTCCATACAAAATGATTTGCACATAGGAAATATAAGTAAATGCTTTACAAATTGACTTCTTGAATATTTTGTTACTACTTCTAAAAGATTTTATTAAGTGCTTTCTGCTCAGAAATGTTTTAAATGTTGTGGTTTTTTATCATGTAAAAGCACATTGCATGTATTAATCCTCTTAAAGGATTCCTCAGTTTTCCTCAACAAAAACAATAAAAGGATAGGGGTGTACATTCTCATAACAAGACATATGAAAGCTGATGTGTATTAATTATGCTTATTAATTTAACTTTTGTTAAAAGAAAGATTAATTTTAATGCTTTTATTAGGGAAAAATCCTTCAATATTTTACCTGCTAAGTCTAAACAGGTAGAAGACACGGACTTTTTTGCTTAGTTTGAGTGGTTATTAATATAGAAATCTAACTAATCTTCCTCCTTTAATATATAGAACAAATTACAGTGCACATTTCATCAAGTAAAAATGCAGCCTCATGTCATTCGAAATCACATTAAGAATCAGTTGAAGTTGGGGAGGTGGATGTCGAACTGTCAGATTTTAGAAAGAGTGGAAAAACTTGAGATCAGATTTTCAGCCTATAAATTCAGATGGAAGAATTTAATCAGCCACTTTCCATGTGCTTCACTGACTATCAGAAGTTCTGTCTGTCACATACAGATGTGGATGTGAATGTCTGATGTGTGTTTCCCAGCTCTACCTAATTGGATAACTATAGAACTGGTATTAGAGTAGACAGTTAATAGTCAGACCTGTAAACTGGACAACAGACACATTTGGAATGGGAACCTACAACTCGTCAGTGTACCTTCTATGTCAGTAAACTGGTAAAAAATATTAGCACTGAATCAGCCTTTTCATCTTGGATTTTCAGATGAGGTTTCTGTTCTAGAAGATAGGTTTCTGTTGTTTGTTTGAAAGCATAACTCTTCAATTTCTGTGTGCCTTTATTTTTATTTTATACACCCTGGAATGGAAGGAGAATAGAATGATGCTTAGCAAATGCTAAGAAATTCCTATGAACCACCTCACCCCAAAGATTTCCATTCTCAGTCACATTCCCTGGAAACCCATAGGGAATCCCAAAGTCCTACTAGCCACTGTCATGGATGGAAATGAGAACACTACAAATTCTACCACTGTAAAACAGTTTCTCAGCTTTCCCCTTGTGCTATGCAAAGGCTATTACCCCATCCACCTCAGCAAACAGACTGTCCTTTATTATGTGTGCAGTAGCATTAGCATCACAGACAGTGTTCATTTTCTTGCCATTCCCCACTACAAGACATGTAGAAAAAAGATTCATGATCGGAGCAGACACTGTTCAGGGGGATTCGAGCGCTGATAGAGCAGGTTGAATAGTAACATATGTTTCAAACATTATATTGTAAAATTTCCTGTAACACATCTGGTCAGTGCTGTTGCTAGAAGTCATAGCCTGACTCCACTGGGCACACTGTTTTGCCTCAGTTCAGTTACTTGCATTTAAATACAGCCTAGGCAGAATGGAAAGGCAATGTGATTTTTGAATAATTTGCTGGAGGGCTTAAAATATCTTAGTAGAACAAGACAACTATCTCTAAAAAAAAAAAAAAAAAAAAAGGTAATTCTCCTGGGTGGCACATTCATGGCTTCATGACTAATTTGAGATGGCATAATTTTAGAGATACTAAGAAATCCTATGACGAGGACATAGCTGCTGCATCCTAAAATTTCAACCTACTGTCGTAACGTGAGGGTATAGGGACTCTAGAAAGGGCACAATACTTGTCAGTTAAATTAAAAGTGCCAGGATAATTGTCCATGTTGCTGAGTTCCTGAAACGGCAACGTGTCTTGTTTTGTTTCAGATATTACCGAAAACCATACTTCAATCAACTCAGCCATGGAACATGTCTTTACAGGGAGATATACTTTAAATTAAATTAAGTAAAGCAGGAGATTAATTGCTTTCTGGTTCCTATTTGGTTTTGGGCAGATTTTAAAGTTTTGGGTTATGCAACTTTAAACAGTTCAAAAACAAATTATTTGTGAGGATTTTATCTCTATGAGATGTCCTGCCAAAACAACAATTGGAAGGATGTTTAAAATAAAGTTTATTCATATAAGCAGGGGATCTGGTACTTGGTGTTCTTCAAAGTTCTTCAAACTGGCTTGTTGCCTTGTCTGAAATAGTCCAAAGATTCCAGTTTACTGGAAACACAGGAAGAGCAGATCTTATTTAGGTTCTGAGGAAGGCAAATTATCACGTGGAAAAGCACTTCATGGTATGATAGAAAATTGGAAGGATTCTTTTAGTTTGGGGTTTTGTTGGGGGTTTTTTTCCCCTCATATAGTATCACTTACTGACTTCCTTTACCTGTTTTGGAGGAAGCACCTAAATATTTTTTCTTTCGAGATCAAAACAAAAAAGATAAACAGATATCTAAGTTAGGTGAGGCCCTCAAGTTAATATATTTTATATTAATTTCTTAGGGGGGGAGGCATTTAATGGGGTTATAAGCCATCCCCCCATATTTAGTGCTCTTAGGTATGACATGTACAGTGGTATGGCTACTTTGCTGTGATGTCCCAGTGTGGCCTTCCATCTACACACTCCTCCTTGTCAAGCACACTCTGCCTGCATCTTGAACATATTCACAGTACACTAGTTGTAAAACTAAATCAACAAAGATTGAGGCTTTTTAGGAATTACCTGGAAATCTAAAGAGTTCCAGATTCTTAACTATAATATCATTCAAGAGTAGGGTGTGGCTTATCAAACTACTCATACTCCAGACCATGTCTGAAATCTTGATTCTGAGGCCTTCAGAGATGTAGCTGTATTTATACTGCATAAAACAGGTGATTTAAAAATAATAATCAGCAGCACTGAAATACTCCTTCTCTGGCAAACAAACCCTGGGTTTCTGTGGGATTATTACTGTTGTTCTAGGGGCAAAACAGGTTGAATGTTTTCTTTTACTGTCTTACCAACCACCAGCACACAACAATGCCAGATGGTTGGGGTTTATAGCCAGCACTTTATGTACATTAAAAAATATTTAATGACACTCTAATCACGCTCAAAATCAGCCTGGATTTAAAAATAATGTTTCAGCCGCTGATCACCTGGAAACAATGAATAACCCCTGAGAAAGAGTGCCAGAAAAAACAAGAAATTATGTATACCTTCCTGGAATTATGAACAGATTTCTGACTTGATGGAAATTCAAGTAGTGTTGAAAGCTGTGGAAAGGAAAGGTGCAGAAGGGCCATATATATCTAATAACCCAGAAACACAGCTATATTATTGGGACAGAAATGCTTGAGTTCAGCATGACAAGAAGTGTGAAGAAATTGACTTGAAGTGTAGCTAGATATGGAGATAGTGTCTTATTGAAGTTTTTCCCCTCATGCCTGGAAAAGGTCTTTAGGAAGTTTAAATAAGAATAAGCTGAGATAAATATTATAGTACTTCAGTCATGATAGACTTGAAGGTGATCTTTTCACATCTTCTGAAAGTGTTAGAGATCTTGAAATTATAAGTAAAGAACCAAGTGCAGAAAAATAAAGACAGTAGAATAAGGATAAGTATGTGGAATGAAAAAAAAATGGGCAAAGTCAGTTATTTTTTAAAACTTATTCATTTAGAACCTGTTTACATGCAAATAGAGAAAGATCATCAATCATTAAAATTGCTTCATGCTTCCCAAAATAAGAGCCTGTTTTCTTTACCTGTAATTTTGCCAAGCCTGAAACATCTGTTCTAAAATTTCCCATACAGGCTGAATTTTTGGAAAATTTCAATCCCAATAGATAACTTTCTTCCAAGAACAAGATTAGACTGAAAAATGTAATGACTTATTCAGGGCCACAATGGAAAATTGAAAGAGATAACTAAGCCTAGACCTTAGATATTGTAGCATAGTGTCTTAGTCACAAGGTAGCTCTTCCTTAGAAATAAACATAATATGTATGTTTCATAATTTGATGTGATTTACTAAAATTCTGTGTCCCTGGAGAGAAGCACTTGCCAGGTTGTTTTGTTGTTTTTTTTTTTTATATTAGCACCTGCATGCTTGAAACATGATAATCAAGTAAAATTGCAAGAACATAACTAAGTAGATATGGTATCTCTTGGCTGCAATACATTTCTGTTTAACAGGATGTGGTAATGTGGAACCCATAAAGAAGGGAACTGATCTTGAACATTTTTTCTTCATGTATATCTCATTATTATTAATTACCATAAATAATACAAACACAGTTTTAATTGTGCAATGTTGGAAAAATAGGAACTGTGTCAGGACATGATAGAGCTGTAGAATTACTATCAGGGAAGGTTTTATTTTTCTCAAAAGAATGTTAGTTACACCATGAGATTTCAGTTTAGTTGTCAAAAGAGCCATCTAGAGTTCACTGTTAATAGAACTGGAGAGGAGCCTTATGTGAAAACCAAATTTAGCCTCCTCTGTTAGGAGGAAACCTGGATCATGAGCCCAGCCTCACACTTTGGGCCCATTTCCATAAAATTCAGAGGGATTTAGTTCAGCATACACTGTTTAAGATGCATGTAATTCAAATAGCCTTCTGCAGAGAATCTTCAGAGCATTCATCCTTCCACAAAGAGGTTCTCCATAAAAGCTCTTTCTTTCAAGCCTGATAGCTCCTGCACATGAATAACTTTCACCATAGGAACTCACTGAGGCAGCAAACCCCGATCTTAGTGTCTTTTCAGAAATAACAGGCTCTTGGAACAATATTCTCTTAGCTCCCTTCAGAAGTAATTAACTGCTTCAAGTACACCTGGAGCTTATTAAGTCTGGGAGAGGCCTTAAAGCTACAGTTCACATTTCACTTCAGTCTGGTAAGAAATCAAATAAAAGGGTGATTTTAAGAAGTCAGGTAATGCTTATTCCATATTTCTGGCAACCAAATATTCTATAGAAGGTGCTTGCTTCCTTTGGCAAGAGAAGCCCTATTTCCAGCCTAGGAAGCTTCATATCGTATGAATATTTCATTTCCCTTCACTTTAACTGGAGAAAATCTACAGTAGGACATTTTAAAGGCTTTTCTCAGTTTCCAGCTGTGTGATCTATACAGGCACATAAAGATCTATGGCATCTGCTAAGACTGCCTGCTTTCAGAAATGACATAGGGGTAGCTATGGTCACTGGCTTGTCAGGACTCTGAGATGGCTGATTATGGGACCACAGTATCAAGCTATTAAGTGATAATGATACTTGATGATATACATTAATTGAAACTATCAAATTAATGACATCTGTGTCTCTCTAAATATTCCCCTTTTGGCTTTCAGTCTGTTCCCACTACAAGAATGATCTGGAGAAAAAGCTAATAAAATTATTTAGTAACCTTTGTTTGCAAAGTGCATGAACGTTCTCTGATGAAATTTGTGTCCCTCAGTCTATACCAGTTCACAAAGTGTGACATAACGTAGATATAAATGTCCCTTTCTCTGAGAAAGTGAATAAAAGCAGAAAATTGTTTGGAGAAATGGAAAGCAATTAAAGAACATCTAGAGCTATATCTTTCTCTAGAAACTAGGATATTTTTGGATGGTCCAAAGTCCTGATGGTCAAAGAGGACAAGAAATGGCAGGAGTAAGCACATCTGAGTGTCTGGCATGGAACAGACAAAATTTCATATGCTGATCACACCAGTGGCGGGCCTGTCACATTTGATCATGCTCTAGATAAAATCACAAAGATATGGATGAGATAACCCTGAAATAAACTTTTTGCTGTGGTAAAACCATATGGATCTGAGACAGCTAGAATCAATCTAATTGGGATTTAGCAGAAAGAGTAAAATACTGATTTCTAATATTAAAGAGCCAAGACTTTAACGTAAGCATAATACACTTCAGAATGAATGTGCCAAATCAATGTGGTTGGCTTTATTAGCTAATAGAGGCTATAGACAGCAGATCAACCTCTCCCTGGAAGATGGATGAGAACTGATCTGCATTTTACTCATAGTTTGCCTTGCAACTGGCAAGGAGCATTTATACCTGTTTAAAGACTAGTGATTTTTTGTTGGCGATCTAAAGGCTCCACATATGGTCCAGATGATGTTCTGTAAAATGGAAAATGATGCATGATCGAGAAGCCAAGGACATCCAGATACATATGAAATTTGGGAAGATAGCCTTTCATCTGGCATTCTCTAATATGTGAATCCTGTCTGAAACACTGGCTGTTCAACTTCAATGTTCTTTGAACATATTTTAAATAGGCACAATATAAATGATATCCCCTTCAATTGACACTTCTGGGACTTGTATGCCTTAGAGCATTTTTAATAACTTACAGACATTATATGAATGTAATGGGAAAGTGTCTATTGTTCTTCCACTGGCCAAGGAGCAGTTAACTTTATAAGAGTACCAGGATGCTTTGTGACTCTTTCTTTCCAGAAAACATCTCCATCAGGATGAAAGCAGAAAAAAAGACTACACTGTCCATGACATTGTTTTAACGCTAGGTAATCTGTCAGACTGGGAAGAGACAAAGGGACAGCTTATAATACGCACATGTGTAAACTAAATGAAAATATCAGCCTAGCTCAAAGTGAGACCTGTGTTCTATTGTCAGTAACTCTTCCAAGGCTGGAAAGGGATCTCTCTGTATGATTTCAGCAGACTCAGGAGAAAACACAAGGTCAGTTTGGGAACACTGGTGAGTGAGGATGTGAGTCTCAAAGAAAGTAATAGTAAAGTTGGGGGTTAATTCTCAGAGCATGACTGGTAGCTTGAAGAGTAGCATGAGGCTTGTATTTAAATGTATTATGTTTTACAACTGAGTCTACATATTTGACAATTAACTTTATCAATTGTATATATTTGCATTTATAGCTTTGAAGTGAAATTTTCCTTTTGGAAGTGTTCAACTGCAGTAATTCCTAGAAAGAAGTTATGAAAGATCTTTATGTTCAGCTATAACAATAAGTTTACATTTTCCACGTCATATTCCTTTCTTTCTTTCTTTTTGAATTAAGTTTGCTGGAGTCCTTCTCCCTCACTCCCTCAGATTAGTTTATTTTTGTTTTTTAAGACTTTTGCAGAAGAGAGGAAAGCAGTTTAGATCCAGTCTCTGTGAAAACAGTTTCATTCAGTCAGAAGTTATCTTGTTTTAGCTTGCATTTTTGTAACCATGCCAGAAAGGAAAAGGATGTGGTGTTAGGCTTTGAAGATTATTGCTTTCATTTTGTTTGCTTCATGTGATTTGTAGCTATCTTGGAAAATCATATACAAAATAAAAATATTTTAGCATCTATTCTGGGTGTTGATTTTCTATCTAAGATTGTCTAGCAGACACTCTTGCAGTACCAGTGGATTTTTCACCAGTAGTAAGCTTTAATACTTCTGGAAGATGCTCTCCAGGCAAGCCTTCAGGATCTGCTTCTGCAATCAGATCTACTTGGGTGAAATCATGTCAAGGCCTATTCACTTCAAATAACTTGCAGGTGCCTAGTATTTTCAAGTAGATCTTCAAAGCCATTGCTTTACTGTTCTATTGCTGTTGTATGCATCCAAGGTGCTGTCTATAAAGTATTTGATGTACATTTCTGGATATCACAACCACTGTCCTGGTGGTGCCAAACAGTCCAATGGCTAAAAATACCTGATGATTTCACAAATTCATCCTTTTGCCTCTTACATCTAATCATGTATATATTCTCAAATCAAACTTACCATATAATTCCTTGCATAATACCTATAAAGAGGTAGATTTTGTTCCTAGTTGCACTAGGAACAACTCCCATTCTTTAGGAATGTTCTCTAAAGACCTGAGAGAGTTTAAATCCCCAGAGGTGGGATCTAAGTATGTGCTTCCTGCAGGTGAATGCTCTAGTTGGGTCTACTGTGTTACTTACACTCTAACTTACTACTCCTGGCTGGCTGCGGTGATCATGGGGATTAACCTGTGTTAAGCACCTAAAACCATAAGAGGGTTCACATCTGAAAACCTCAGCAGGGGAAAGAGTCAGAGTCCAACCAGGAGATGGGTGGTTCCTTGGAACCTGGAAGTGCTGGTAGTGCCTGGAAGTGCTGATAGATATCCTTATTCACATTTCCTACTTTGTGTCATTTCCATGCCTTCAGTGGATGTCATTCTCACAAGCCTATTTCCTCAAGAGCTTTAATGCAGCAGGAGTCTGTGTGCCTGTCACGGGGTTACAGATTCCACTGAGCAGCAGCGTAATTAGGTTCAACGTTGCAAAAATTTACTTTGAAGTCCATTACGTGCACATAGCCTTGTTAGTTTATCTCTGAAGTCTGGAGAATGGAATACAGGGATAATTATCAAGAATGGTAGAAAAGACATCCCCAGCAAATAATGTCAGGAAAATTAGGAGGTCTCAAAATAAAGGAATTGACCTTGTATAGTATAAATAATGACAAACAGTGGGACAAAGGTTGCGCTTTTATTTTGAGAAATGAGACAAAGGACCTGACAATACTCACAGATAAATAGAAGCATAACATCCACAGCAACCCCAACTGTCAGAGGTCATTCTGGAGTCACATTTTACAAGTCACAGGCTTCAAGCCCTCTTTGGTAATATTTCAGCAAATAAAACAAAACTGAACTTCCAAGATTTCTCACTAACCATAGCAGCTATTCATCATTCTAAATCTCTACCGGCATTTTCAGAGCTTTTCTGTCACAGTCACCAGAGTGGCAGGAAATTCCTGTACAGAGCTTGTCTTTTCACCCAGCAGTTCCAATTACTTCGGTCCTTGACTGCTGCTTTGACAGCATCACTTCTGAGCCATCCAGCAGTGTGATAAAAATTAGGAAACAACAAAAACAATGCATGGCTTTTGAATAGGCTACTTCTTAAAATGTGTTTGAATGTGTATCAGTTAATCACCATGCTCCATGGTCATAAACCAGAGTGGATTTTACATTTTATTTTTCTTTCATCTGTAGTCAAGTGTTTCTCCTCCAAGACCTGTCACAATAACTGATACAGTTTCCCTGTGTCTTCATTGTGAGGCAGAGTTGGGTTTTTTAACTATTATTAGAATTATCCTATACTCAATAATGAGTATAAATGGATTTTTAAAAATAACCAAGTATTGTCAGAAATTCCTTGAGGTTTTCATAGACAACACTCTTGCATTTTACACATGAGCAACTTCAGGTATCCGTATAAAACTATTTTAAATTATTTTTTAAAAATATGAAGTAGAAAATACTATAATTTTCATCATAAAATACTGTTGCTGTTTCACCACACATTTTATTAATTAATAGCCTCTGTTTTGAGTATAATCATAGCCTTGCTATTTGAAGTAATTCCTTGGGAACAGTTTTTAAAATAAAAAAATTTATTAATGTACTTGTGTCCACTGGGCTCTTAAAGACCAATTTCTAGGAGAGTCTGAATAAAACAATGACAATCCTGCTGAATTCTGTGAAGCCTTAAGACTGAGTTTCCCTTTGTTAAAAATCAAAATGTGTCAGAAATCTACTGACTCAGAATAAAATTGCAGGTTACAATTTCACCCTTGGGCTTAATCAAACATGTGGTGTAATATCAAATTTATTGTGTACTTTTGCTTTGAGCTTTGCTGACATTTCAATGCCATCAGCTGTAGAAATGTCAAAAAATGTGATTGTCTTTTTCTGCATTTGGATATGGTGGCAGAGTTCACCTTGGTTTTAACAAGTTTCATGATATTGTCCATTTTTTAAGCTGATAGAAGCCATTTTAAAGATCATATTTGTGTATATAAAGAATGTCACATCACTAAGGGTATTATAATGAAAAGTAAAAAAAACCTATACTACTTTTCCTATGCTATTATATTGCTGATTTTAAAGTCCATAGTTCTTGATTACCACATTTATGAATACAAAGATTATGTCATGGACTATGATAAATATATATATAATTTACTGTCTATTTTTTTCCTTTCAAATATTCATAACTGCTATATTTTAGACCCCAAAACATATTTTTATAAATCTTAATCAAACAAAGAAGTAAACCTGCATGGAATGTACTCATTTAGTACCATACTGCAGGTACACTTTGGTTTTCAAGCAGAGAAAAAGCTTTCAAGTGGCTAGAACACACATGTGTGTGATGTATATATATTATTTTAGTGTATATGCATATAAAAGGAATAAATTAAAGTAGAGGTATGAAATCTTATTTGCTTTCTGTATTAGTTATGTTGTGAAAAATACTGTTCATCTATTCTTGGAACTAGAGTTGATTTTTCTGCTATTTCTTATCTCAATTTTGGGAAGAAATCTTGATAGTACTTAGAAGAATGTAATCTTTCTTGTGTTTGATACAGAAATAAAAAAAAAGTAATTTTTATTCAAAACCACCCTTTCTTGCATCTAATACAGAAATAAAAAAGTTATTATTACACAACACCACCCTTTCTTGAGTACCTCATGTATGCTGGAAGTGGATGGTTGCACACACTGGTCGATCAGGTATTAAAAGCATGAAAAGAGAGACATGAGAGGACTATATGGTTAGATCCACAGATCTAGGTGTCTAACTGCACCTTTAAATTCAAAGCCCTCAGCTCATATTTTCGCATAGGGAGGCTGTGACAATAGCAGCTCTCCTCTGTATGCTGAACCCTACTTGTCCCAGCTGCCACCGGGACAGGGGACATAGGGATGACAACTTTGTACATTAGTGGTGTCTCTTGAGACCCTTTGTCATGAAACCATTCCCTCGTCTGCCATCTAATCAGAGTGATGCTTAAACTCCTTTTAATAGAAGTTTCTATCAGCCAAGTTAACCAGGTTCCATCTAGTAATTAACTAAGTATCAGCTAAGTTAACTACATTTTCAATATGCCCAGACATGCTTGTCTCTGTACTGTTGACCTAGCGGACACCCATTTGCTGCAATATCACAACTGCAAAAAAGTGTTCAATCACAGCATTAATATAGACCTGGTACGAAATTTGCTTAAGCCTGCACAGCATCTTATGCCACAACTGACAAAACCCAGCTCACCTGAAAGCCGGTGATAAAGCTTCAAAGCTGCATTTTCTTCATATTTTGTTCCTGGTGCCCTTTAGGAAATCAAATATTTTCTTTCTGTAACTATGAAGTCCATATGAAATGCTACTTATTCAGTGACGTGTAAATATCAGTGATTACCTTTTAACATAAGTGCAACTCAAAAGATTATTACAGTCTGATTAATGCTTGTTATTACTGTTTATTTCTAGGCTCCTGTTTTTCTGTAGACCCTCTTGTGCTGCCTACAGAGAATGCTGGATAGCATATATAATAGAAATGAGCTTTAATTGACATTGGCACCTCCTAATCTGAGCTATTTGCAATTATTTTATAATCTTACAAGAGAAGCATTAAAAGATGATTGAGATTACAAATGCTGCAGGTAACAGCCACAGGATAAATCAAAGATAGCCTACTGTTGCAGCACTGGCTAGGGTCCTTCAAATTGTAAGCCAAATGTTAAACACACCTGTGACTGACTAAACTCTGTACTGCTCTTTGCCAGTTCTCCTAAATATGGAGTGGCTTCATAGCAATGAGCATTGAATGTTGTCACATTATCCAAACTTCTGTTTTCAAATTTTCTTTCCTATTAGGAGAATAAAATTTACAACCACCCTGTCAGATACTGACCTTACTAAAGCATCTCTTACTTTTCTTTAACCATTCTATACAAAAATCAATTGTCATCTCTGTCCCTTTTAATGTAATTTTTGCCAGTGTGATCCAAATTTTCTTTTTATTCTGTGTTGCCTACTGCATTCAGGTTAATATCTGGGGCTTTTCCACGTAGTCTAAATTGTGGGTGGCAGTCACAGTCCCGTCTGTGGGAGTCAGAGTCCACAGACAGTATTGCAGGTTAGAGGATCATCTTGGCATCTGGACTGCAAGTTGGCTGCCATCAGGTACTTATGGAAGGCCCAATACAATGGTTGCAGCCCTAACATTACACCCTTTATTTCTTTTTAATGGATATGTTTTCTGCACCATGTATGACCTATCACCTCAGCAAACAGATCTATACAGTGGCTCCGTCAGTCATCACCACAATGACCTGACTGCCTGAGCATACTGTGGTAAGACAGTACAAATCAGAGGAAGATAACAAAAAGAGGTGAAGTTCTGGAAAAGAGGTCAATGTGTTGTCAGGTGAGGCAATATTGAGGTGCTTGCTGTGGGAGCAATCATCTGTTTTGCCTGGGCCAGAGAACTGCAAACTGCTGCTGACAATGGTCTTCACCTCAGCCATGTGCATGGGGCATTGTCCATCTGCCACTGGCTGGAGCTGATGTGAAAGCTGATTGCAGTGGGTCATGCTGGATTTTGGCTGCTGTCATTCTTTATTTTTGGGAAGATCAAGAACAATTTTAAATTCCAGGGGTTTATCGTAGTAGTCTTGTACCATACCTACCACCATTTCTTTATTATAAGCATGACCTTTTCTAGGTACATGAAGAGTTAATTTCATTTGCTCTACATTAAAATAAAAAGTGTTAATGTAAATTTTATTACAAGCAGAGCTATAGAAGATTTTAATTTTTTAAACTTTGTTTGCAATCACCTCAGGAAGCATAGAATGACAGAGTGGCCATAATGTACTTAATCTCAAAACTGTTGCTGGAAAAACAAAGCCATCAGTTTTGAAAATGGGAACTACAGCAGAATGAATTTGAAAAGACAACTTTAATAAGGAAAAACTTCCAAAAAATACATAATTTTATTTTGTTTCAAACAAATGAAGAAGAAGCAGCTTTCAAGAAGGAAGAGTTTGTAGACACATTTGATGATCAAGGTATGCAAAAAAGATTTAGGAATGATAAAGCTGAAACTACAAACATTTTTTCACTATCTCTGTTAACTGTGGAGAAACATGGGTCCCATGTCTGAAGCCCCTGAAAAACAAGTTATGACATCAAAGCATCTGTTTCAACCAAAGAATTAATGGAAAGAAGTTACAAGATTAAGTGTAAAAGATAACTTAGCATGTATGAAATAAAGAGCTTTAGAGTAATTTAGGTATGAGGATACCAGGTTATTTACTACAGCATGTAACATTTTGCTTTAAACTGCTTTGGTATCTAAGGATATATGATGCTGATTTTACAAAAACAATTCCAAGGAGGATCAAGGGAGCTACTTGGTTCCATTTGAACTGGGCAAATACAAGCAGAATAGAAGAACAGAATCAGTAGACACAGGAATAAATATTATATATTGTGTGTGGGGAAGCAGTGTGGCTTATGTAAAGCAAAATCTTGTCTAAAATCATGAGTACAGTACACTGAAGGAGTAAACTATCACATAGACAAGAATAATCCAGCTGCCAAAATCATCTTGTAATTCCAAAAGGCTTTTTACAATGTTCCTGTAAAACAGACTATGCTACCATCGAGTAGGAGGGAAGGTCTTTGAAGGGATGAAAAATTTATTAAAATGTAGAGACAAAATAAGTTTATATAGTTAATTTTCTCAGTTGATGAGCGGTACTCGCAGAGATCTACAGAAGTGTGTGCTAGAACTGTGTTCTTCAACACAGTAGAAAAAAGAGGTGGAAAGGTAGGTGAAAAAGTGAGAAGATAAAATTTGCTGGTGCTACAAAGGATTTTAGGACAAAAAGGATGGGGACCAACTGAGAAAAGTAGTAGAACATAATACTTGCTAATAAAAAAGCAAGTGAAATGAAATGTAAATAAATGTTAAGTGATGTCCATGGGGAAAAACAACCTCAGCTTTAATTATATATAAATCTTGACTTAACATACACAACCTGTCACTCAGGAATGAGATCTTCAAGTTATAAACAGTGGATAACTGTAGAGGAACAGTTCTATGAAAATGTCAGCTCAGAACAGAAAATAACATGCCTCTCTTTAACTCTACAGTGTGCCCTCATCTTGAACACTGTATATACTTCTGGTTCACTTTTCTCCCCTCCTCTCCAGGTCATAAAGATACATGGAAGGCAACAAGGATGATCAAAAGTATGAAACAGTTTCAATATGATTTTTTAATTAAACATCTTAAGACTCTTCAGGCTAGAAAAAAAGACAAGTGAAGAGGGATGTAACAGCAGTTCATAAAATTATCAAGGTTATGGAGGAGTTAAACAGAGAATGATTGTGCACTGTTTTTCCTAGAGAGAAAAATTAACTACCAGATAAAATTAGAATATGATAAGTTAAAAACACTAAAAAACCCTCTCCATGTAATTAAGCTACTACAGGACATTTGTGGTGTTAAATGTTGATAGAGGATTGAAAAAGAATTGAAAGAAAAATCCATGAATTACGTAAAACCACTATTGAATAAGAAGAATTATCTAGTTCAGTTGCTTCTGAACTGCAAATATGTGTGGCCTGGAAGAGTAGACTCAGGAATATAATCGGTCTTGCATAGTCGTCTGCTGCTGGCTAATGTCAATCAAGATAATGAGCTATTTTGAACTTGGTCTTACCTGGTACAGAGATGAATGCTCTATTATGTTTTCTACTTATTTTTAATATTTCATTAAACAAACATTCTTTTTCTTACACATCTCTCTAAACAGAATTAACAGGTGCTTAATTCTGCTCCATGATGTATTTGGTATAGTTTTCATTGTATATAAGCTTATTTAAGTTATTAAGGTATGCAGATGTACCTCAATTTTCATGCTATGGATAGAGCACAGGACATTGTTACTGTAGACACAAATAATAGTGACATTTCAGGTTTGAGATACTCATTGTAAAAGTATTATATTGTTATTAATAATTATCTTTTATTCTGCCAGGATCTTGCTTAAGACTGCTCATGTTTGAGGAGGCAGGGATTTCTAAGCCTGCCTTTGTTTTAAGGAGTCCACAAGCCACACAAATTAGAATCCAATAATCAAGTGGAACATGATATATGTGCTACATCTATGTAGGCAGGCTGATCATCATTTCTTTTGCTTGAGGGTCAAATTTTTCAGATTAGCAACTCTGCATATACATCAAGCTCCAACATCAGCTAAAAGCACTTTCAGCAGAGAAGCCTGGGCTTCTCTTTGAATGAGAGAGAAGTTTAAGCAAGGTTCAATACTTGACATACTGTAAGGACATGGAGGCAGTCTGCACTGTCTTGGACTGAAGGCTGCAGGGCATTTTTCACTGTGTATTGGAAAGAGGAGCCAGTCACTGAGACCCCTTCTTTTCTGCCCTGTTCTCTGATGAGTGTCAGAGCAAAGCGCTTAATATCAACATAGACAAACAGACACTTTCTCCTGGACAGCGTGCTAAAAGTGCCGTAACTCTCCTTTGCACTTATATGACACAGATCTGTTTCCCATTACATTCCATATTTCACATGGCACATGAATTAATCTTCAGAGTGTTCCTATGCAGTAGGTAAATAGTGCTTTTAAATAAAGAAAGCCAACCACCCAACTTATCAGAAGACAGGAGCCAGGCAGTGATAGGAAGGCCTCTGAAATTACCCTGCGGCTGGGCTCAGAATTCAGGAATTCTTTTCATTGCTGGTATTGCGTTGAGGTCATCTCTCTCTTTGATGTAGCCTAGAAAATGAAATGAGCTATTAAAATCTGGATACATTTCCCCATTAAATTAGAAACATTTACAAGTCTAGCATTGCACATAAAACATAGAGAGCACTTCTCATGATGAACACATAATGAGATTTTGTTTCCCGTATATTTTGGATTGTCTCACCCCAAGCCTCTCTTTCTCTATTTGGCTTGTGGTTTACTTTGTTACTTAGTTGTTACATCTGCCTAAAGGTCGGCCAAAATAAAATTATACTTTGTTGGAGACGAGATGTAAACTTTTGATCTTGTCCTGCCATTTTTCTAAGGCCTTCTGCAGAGCTGGATTACAATGTGCCACTATTCATATGAAGAGATATATTCTAGAATCTGTATTGTATAATTCATAAATATTTCAAGGTACCTGCAAACCTAGGCTAAGAGCTACCACATTTCAAGAAACTAGAGGCAGCTATTGTACACTCGTTGGGTTCTGTACAATACAACCATGATCATGAACAACTGGATGCATATGAATATTTAGTTACAATGCCAATTTGCATTACTGCTTCTCCATCACAGCTTCAAAGTAATCAAGTAAACTAAGAAAAGAAAACAAGGAATTCTTACAAACCTTGTTGCTTTATATCTAAAATCTAAACCCCAAATATAAATTATTGAATACTTTATTTTAAGAACTTAAGCATTTGTTCACTGCATTTTTAAACAGATGCTGTGGATACAGATGTAGTCTTTTTGCATTTACATACGGATGGTGTTATTAAGAATATCCACATGAGAAAAGGTTACAAAGATGATCCCTGTAAAAAGGTGAATCAGATAGCATACATTGTAATATAGAGTACTTTTTGCTGTAGCTGACTGACACATTTAGAAAAGCTGATACTTTGATGAGAAGATCAACTGCACAATATTCTACCGGAATCTTCTCCAGAGTCTCAATGCAAACTAACATAAGGATGCAACATATCTGTCAAGAGAAATAAACACACATAAAACCAGACATTCATTTTCCCCAAACTAAGCTCTGAAAGCATATGCAACAAAATACTGGGAAAAGCTGGAAGTGCCAGCTTTACAGCAATAGTCACATTTCAGATAAAGAAAAGCTTTTATATGAAGTTGTATCCACAATCCCTAGCATAAAATATTAATAGTTCCAGCTATAACACTTTATAACTGAGAAGGAAGTGTTCCTAGGAGAGGAAAATTTGATAAAAAAAAATAATCTGCTGTTCAACAAGTATAGAGTATTTGTAATTAAAAGTGTTTATCTGTTGGCTAATAAATAGCAACATTGGAGATACATGCTTGATGATTTTATTCAGGTGTGAGATCAGAGCTTAACATAAAGCAGGCTCATATGAAATTGTGAAGGACTATTGTTCAGCTCATATACTGAGGTATTAAATGATCTTATTTTTAATAACTTGATTAACCTAACATACTCTTCCTATTTTTCATGTGAGGAGAACTCCAGTTAAATGTTGTATTCATTTGTCCTCTTTTCTTAAAATAGCCTAGGAGGAACTGAACAGCATTGTACTTCCCCTCTCTATACATGCTGGAGGTCAGGGATTTTTGTTTTGCACAGGGCACCTTTGCTTTACTCTACCTCACACCCCTAGAACGTCCAGAAGAGGTGGCAAGCTGCTTTTGACGTGAACCTTGCTCCGTTCAATGAAAAGGGAGCTAGTTGTGGTCAGATCTGGGCAGCAAGTTGTCATTTAGAAAATAGTTCCCAACTAATGGATAAAGTATTTTTAAGCATGCTGGAATGGTTCCACAGCCAAGCTGTTATAAATGAATAGGTCTTTTGTTGTGAGCCTTGATCCCTTCCCTCCTTCCTCCCTTTCTCCCCACCCCCCTCCCCCTTTGTCAGGATGAGTCAATATGCTTCTAATTGGGTGTCTTTCTGGACTTTTTCTTCAGGTTTTAGGCATTAAGAAAGTTCAAATTCTTAAACACATAGCCTTGGTGCCCAGAAACCATTTTTTCCTTTAACAGATTTATTGCTTCAAGAGGTATTCATTTCAGAAGGCTCAACACTATTGTTACTGTCTTTTTTTTTTTGCTGTACATGGGAAATGTAAAAGGAACTCAGTTGTATTTCACTGAAACAACATTATCACCCCAAGAATGAACAAACTGATTTGTTATGTCCTTAACAAGAAGCCAGTCAGCTTCTAAATAGTGTTGTGGGATTGTTCGGAAACCATGGTGCAGTATGCTTTCAGAGATAACTACCTTGCTGTGTTGATGGTAGCTCATGTTTTGTCATCACATCCTTTCTGACTGCCTGAGGAAAGCACAAGTGGGTAAAGCCACCTCTGTCAATAATACCTCAGCTGAGATAGGCCAAACTTGAACACCGATACTTGGGCAAGCCTGAAAACCTGGTAATGCTGGTTCCTAGTGGAGTCTCCTGACACAGTCCTATGGAAGATGACTGAGATGTGTATTTGCTGATTTTCCAAATTCTTATCTTGGGACTTTTAACAAATAATTGCTTCTTGGAATTCATTGGTGCCTACCATCCCAGGATCTCAGGTGAATATAACCTTCCTGGGAAGTAGATACTGCTGTTCTTATTTCACAGATAATAAAAAGAAAGCATGCAAAGATTAGGTGTTTTGCTTGTAGTTAGAGTGAAAGTTTGTGGTAGATTTTAGAAGAGAGTTGAGGTTTCCTGCATTTAAAAAAAAAGTCAAAGTTAGACGCAGAAGAAACTGTCTTTAAAGGAACACAGCTGGGACTCAGAATTCAGATGTACTGAGACTGTATTCAGTTTGAGGCTTGAGTGATCTTTAGAGTAAAAAAATTGAATTCCTCATCACATTAGAGTGAAATTTTATATGTTCCTTTGTGAAGAACAGAATGTAATGATTGAACCATATAAACCATTTAAGCGTAGGAATGGTCTCTTGTACAGACAAAGTCTCATATCTGAGGTAAAGAAAAAGCAGCTCTTTGCAAATTAGTATAAGATTTCATCGTGTGTAGATGTGAAGGAATTATTCCACACTTTCATTACTGACTTTGTGCACCTTTCCCTGAAATACCTGGCGTTGCCCACTTTCTGAGACAGACTGCTCTAGTAGAGTCTCCAGAGTGACTCAAAACAGCAGTTCCTTGGTTCTGCTCTCACTGCATGAGACAATGTGTATAACTGGAGTTATAGAGCACCTGTGAGCAAAGGGGACTGAAAATTAGTGCCTCCTTGAAACACTATGTTCCTCAGTCTTCCTACCTCCTTCCTCTCTCCCTTCTGAAATTACCTAGGGAGAAGAGACTAGACATTTAAATTAGACATCCAGCAGCTGTAATTAAAAGTACTCATGTATTTTACTGTGCACTAATAGTTCATCTCCAGTCCTTGCCAGGATGCTGTTAAAAAATACTATTAAGTATGTTCACCAATTCAGATCTCACTTTTATCTCTGTGAATCACTGCTAGTGGATATGAACTGAGAACGTCAGAAAGCTGAAGACAGAAAACTGTTGAGACAAATCATAGAATCATAGAATTGTCAGGGTTGGAAGGGACCTTAAAGATCATCTAGTTCCAACCCCCCTGCCATGG